>JABAJU010000207.1:0-27113 GCA_018220975.1 Tephrocybe sp. 9980TJB | reverse complement strand
GATTATGTCAAGCCTGAGCCCATGAAAGCCGAGCCTAAGCTGCGGCTTTGAGCCCAAGCCGAGCCCGCAAAACACTAATTTGTTGATGATCATTTTCAGCCGTCGAGAGGTTGAACTGCGCACCGTGGTGAGTTGAGTTAGATATATGCGTGCCCAAACTTGCTTATTTAAATAAAACAGGCTCTAGAAGAGAAGCGCTTCAATACACAGGCTCTCATAAAGGAGCGGTTCGGATTCACGTTGAAAAGGAGCGGTTTGCGGATCTTCAGGTACGCATGATCCTAACAGAGTTCTCAATTTGCTTCATTATTTGTTTCGATATATGGAACGGCTCCAAGCATTTGAAGAGGCACTTTCCAAGACTCAAGAAGCGTTCGGCGTCGCACTGAACCATAGACGAGAAAATATTGAAATCAGACTTCTCAATACACAACCTCTCACAATCCTTCCTTGAAAAGGAGCAGTATCGCGATTTTCAGGTATGCTGAAGAGTTCTCGATGTACCTCATGATTTACATCGATAGAAAGGAACAGCTTCAAGCATCCGAAGAGGCCCTTTCCAAGACCCAAGAGACTCTCGACAATGCACGGAAGACCTTTTCTTCGAGGGAACCTTGGGTCTGAACTTTCCTTTTCGCAGAACTGAATCTTCTAGACGGAGGGAGTCTGAGAGTCGAATGTCTGTGCGTTCCTTTACACCGTTCTCACTGAGGAGCATGCGGCATTGATTCAATCTGATTGGGCGTAGGCGTTGATGCAGGAACTGGAGAGGGTACGTGAAGAGGCCTTGAGAAAATCCGATAGGTAAGTCCTTTCGCGTCTAGATTTTTGTTGGTGTATCCATGTTCTGATCACCAACTTTATCTGAGGATGCAGACATTCAGAGCCAGCTACATCGTGCGTTTACTGAAAGAATATTCTTTTCCTACTTACACAGAAGGCGAAGGAAAAGTCTGTCTTTGATCTGACGTCGTTGGAACATGCACAAGAGCGGTGCGCTAAGATTGATGACTTGCTCTGGGAGAAGACGGACAGGTGCTAACAAGTCAGCGCAATCCCAGATCAGCTCTAATCTGACCAACTATATACCAACCATACCATACATCCATCCCTATCGCATCCGCATTTCCACCGCCATGCAAAAATTACAACTTATATCACACTGTATTCTTAATTCAGCACACGTCAAAATACATAGCTACTACTCTAAGGCTGAGGCCGAGCGAGTGCGCGTCTGAGTGCGTCTAAGCCTAGGGGGTCATCGAACTGCTCGTCTCTATCCCAGCATGAACAAGCGCAATATTCTACCCTCCTCGATGCACGTAGATCGCCACTGTCGAGGCTCGAATATTTGTACGAGCAACAGCCCCCAATCCTCGCCCTCCATTCCGATATATGGTCCTCGTGGACATTAGCGTTCCTGAAATAGACTGTTACATGGCTCGGAATGCGGTGTTCGTCAATACATTCCTCCACTTCATCAATTGAGTTAGGTTTGATGTTTATCCACAACTCCTGCAGCTTGGGAGTAGTCGCCAAGACCTTTACCGCATTGTCTTTCCATACTTTCTCGACGGAGGGCCTGTTGAACTCAAGCTCGACCGTCTTGAGTTCAGGTAACCAGTCCAAGGACGGCATTAATTGTTCTTGGTCGCCGTGTATTCCCAAAAACGAAAGGTTAGGGAGTTTGATTCCTGAGTTCATCATCTTCCAAAGTGTCTTTTTGGTGGTAAAGAGCGACGACAGGGTGGATGAAGTTGCCAAGCCAGTGGGGATGAGCGTTTTAGTCTCATAAAGACCAAGGTGTCGAACAGAAATGCATTTCAATAACGCAATCTGTCTAAAAGTGGTGGTAACATCTGGAGATATGCAGAGGTTTTGTACATTTGCCGCAAAGAATTCCGCTGGGCGTGAGCGCAGGGTTGGAAGGATCCGTGCCTCTCGAGCTTGTGCTGGATCGTATCGCCAACGGTAATCAGCCGGAATGATGTAAAGGCTTTCGTAGATGATAGCCTCAACATAGGCCTGGACACGTTTACACACAACGGATATAGTAGGTGCGAAACCAGGACTGGTTCGAGCGGACAATATAAAACAAAGGTTTTCTATCTCGGGAGGAAACCTGATTTTCTTCAGTGTCAAGATTTCTAGCAATGTCGATGAATTTCCACTGACCATGGATGTTTCCTTATGTTGTTCATGAAGGGATAAAGTCGAAACGTCGATTTGAAAAAAAAAAAAATACAGGGTCTGGCCAAGGGTGACTTGCTAGATAAGTGAAGAAGACAGCAGATGTTCAATCAGCTCCACGTTCTTGATCGATTGATCTTATTGGCATGTGTTGGTCCCCTGATCGCCGGTGATTCCCGTCCCAGTTTCATTCTCACTGCAGTCACTTCAGGCACCCACCTATCCCATGGCCTGAAAGGTAATCTCCTCCCTTTGAACGTTACCCCTAAGAGGGGTATTTTCCGCCGGTGTGATTGAAGGCATTGAAGATGAGGTTGCCTCAGTGACTCTCAATGAGTCAGAACTCAAGGGTGATGTGGATATACCTCTTTTACAATTGCTTCCCTTATACCAGGTTGGTGACTACATCAAAGTTTTATTTGGTCAACATTTGGGCTTCACAGGCTTCATCGTAAAGGTCAACGAGTGGATGTTGACAATCCATGACCACGAACAAGCTCTTGAAGACCCTCAAAACCAACCCAAAGTGAGTATCTATTTTAGCTGAACTACACAATCACTCGAATTAGCTCCCTAGGTTGTGGTTCCTCAACATGGTGTTAAATTTTTTGCAAAGCCCAGGATTATATCTGGAATCAGGTATGAGGATCATTTATATTGAGAGCACCTTGGTTTATTGTCCTGTTCAGTAGTCTTCCTCTTGGCGAGAAATTGCTGCTTATGAAGACGTACCATAATCCAGTTGTAGGCCAGTGAGTTCGAGTTATTCGAGATGAAATATATAAGATGTATGAAGGGACTATTGTCAGATGGATGAACAACAACAACACTAAAGTTGAGGTGGAAATTATGGCAAAGACTACCTTTTCAAAGGCTGCATGGGCAGTCATTTCCCTGGCTCATCTGGCTGACTCATGCATGTATCAATTTGTTTATTTGTTTATACTGAACTGGACAAAATATTCTCTGTAGCAACAATATGAACCTTACACCACTCCTTCGAGAGGACAACTCTAAAGAGCCTGTCCCCAAATCGATCTTTCTCAGACACCTGGGTGAAATGCCTTTGTCAGTGCAACCCCTCCTCCCTTCAGTGGCTGATACGTGTACCCATTTGATGAGTGCTATGCCCATCCAGTGGTTGGTGCCATGCCATTTTGAGATGCATCCACAGCGTCATCATTGGATCTGACATGAGATCCATCATCATGTACACCAGCACCCTCACGCACACCAGACTTGAGTGCCTTTCATACATTGTCACCATTCACCACTGCGTCATCACTTACATTCCTTTCTACAGCTTGTAACCCTTACATTATGTTGCCCAAAATTCCTGACAATGTCTATATTCATGTTGTCATTCACAATACCCACCAGCCATGAGGCTGTTTTGCTGATCAATACGAGAACTCTGTTGCTATCTGGAGAAAGGGTAACAACAAAGAACCTGAGATAGCAAAGGTGATGGTTGAGAATACCACAATCTCTCTCCCTGAACAGCATGTTCACCCCTGCCATCCTACTTGCAAACATCAACCCAGGTCATGAGAGGTATGGTCAGCAGGTTATTGTCATTACATTCAAACCAGGAAAAGAGGAGTGCACTGCATGGCCAAAGGACAATACTTTGTGAGCTAATGCACACAATCATTTTGTATTGCCTGTCAACATACTTTCTGTTACAGAACCTTGAAATCTATCTCATACATACACGAATTATCTGTATCAATAATGTAATATATTCAGCTCTTATTTTATAGTCCATATTTATTCATGTAATGTATATACAAATATTTGAGACCTGTTTACCCTCACTGGCCCTTCACATTGGTGAAGGGCCCTGGTGTAACTTTGATATGATACAAGGTCTGCTTTGTTGCCCAGCCTTGTATCTCAGTAGCAAGGTATGCCTCAGCTGAACAAGTTTTGCTCCATTACTCACATTACCCCTCAGTTTTTGTTTTTCTTTCCCCTTCTGCAATCTTCATGATGCATTCCAGATGTTTTCATTGCCCAGGTGTACGCTTCTCCATTTCAAACCTTGCAGGCCTGAAGTGTACTGCCACTATAATACACCTGACACCCATTCTCTGCTCTATGCCATAATGATTCGTAAATTTATCAACATATGACGAAAACTGTGCTGATCCAAAATTTCAAACACCTGTTCCCCTGGCTCCCCTTTCAGCCCTTAGAATTTTTGGCCTTCCATTAGCACTTAGAATCATAGACCTGTAGTAAGTGTATGCAACACTATTGAAAGAAGTATTTTACTTATAAATTTACTTACAGTCTGTATGATGCGCCGTCCCAAGTTGTCGAAGGAGGTGCTGCAAAACACTCCCATCCTCAGCCCCATCTACACTCCCCTACCTGGACCCTCACGTTCTCAAATTAGAAAATCTAAAGCCAAAATACATCCCCTCATCTTTCTCACCCATGGAAACATGCTCTTTCAGAAAGGTTATGTCTCTCATCCAGCAACAAAGCCTACGCCTAAGCCTACTGCACCTTTGGAAGAAGATAACCCATTTCTATTGAACAAAGATGAAGGAGTTGGTGATACCTCTGAACTTTCATGGCACCATAGGAAGAAGGAGAAACAGTGGAAGCGGTGGCAGCATGAAGTCATACCAAACCTCATAGAGCCGTACATGGAGGTGATGTGGGCCACAGAAGGCTTACAAGACTTAACTGAGCTTGAACAGAAACCGTGTACCTGTGGAGAGTCTGGAGAGAACATTCAAGTTTTTTTGGTTCATTTCAACTGTAAGTTCCCCTTCCTTAAGTTAAGATGTTCCCTAAATGAATAATCAGCATTGACCTTGTCCACATTCCAATTTGCCCTTGCTCTCCTGCCACTCAACAGTTAGTACAACTGGGCTGTTTCTCATCGGTGCCTCTCAAGCCCACCATTGCTGTTGACATGAGGGTCCTTGATTTTGTTGGCATGCTCTTCTTAAACATTGCTCTCAATCACACCACATGGTGTAAAACAAAAGAAAGCTTTCTTGCTTCCTGAGGATCACAAATGCCATCCAGGAAGTGACGCCAGCAACATGCCACCCTAGAGTCAATGTCCTTACCCCCAAACCCATTTGGAGAGGCTCCCCCTCAGATACATCCAAGCAACTGCCTTCTTCATTCAAGTTGTCCCCTTTCCTTTGGCAGGACCTTTCCTGAAGGGCGGCTACATACAAAGTGTGTTGTTTGCATGTAGTCTTGATACATTTACTGACAGTGTTAATGTTCAGGCCTGATATTCTTGTATGCGTCAATGCATGTTTTACACAAAAATGCAACTGACAAGCCCATGATCTCCCACGCTTCTACCTGCAGACTGTCTTTATACCTGAACAGGTCACTGACAGCATGGAACATTATGTATCAGCGCGATGCCCAGTGAAGAAGCCACCAGCTGCCCAACATGCACATCAGGATAAAGAGGAGGATAGCTATGAGGGCATGCTTTGCGTTCCAACATCAGTTTTAGATGACTGTGAGGTCACAGATGACCGCTATCAGAAGGCAAGCACAGTTCTTTGATGATACAGCTCTGATGGCACTCGTATGTTGACATGATATTGTTCTGTGGCTTGTCAACATGAAGTCAATGGGTGAGAAGCAACACTATGCCCTCGTCCTCCTGGAAACCCTTTTTCAATATATTTCCTGTGATTTTACAGTTGGCTTATTGTATGACATCGGATGCCAACTCGAGCGAAGTTGTATAAAATGGGGCTTTCTTGAATGCTACTTGCCATGCCTCATCTTTGCCATCTCCATCTTCCATGCATTTGGGCACCAGTGGCCCTGTCAGTTAATCTATTATCTTCAAAAATGTCAAGGCTTTGGATTGACAGATGGAGAAGGTTGCAAGTGTGTTTGGCACTCGATCAGCAAGCTCATCGCAGTTCTGCAAGTTTGTGGGGTGCATTTTGCTTTTATTGACAGACCATGTACTGATATGATCTGCTTAGTATCACCAACGTCTGTACACTCTAGACAGACAGGTGTCTTATGCATGGATGAAAATCATTGAGAGATTTGGGCAGTAGCTTCTATGTAGAAGTCATCATTTCACACAACAAGCGCACTGCTGCAGAGTCTGTGTTAACACAGTGTGGTCAATCAGAAATCTATCTGCACACTCAATGGGCAGCTCAGGTAAATGCTCAAATGCAGCCCCTTTTTAGTGTGTATTTATTCAAGACCTTCTTTTTTCAAGTTAATTTGTGTAATAGACTCTACTGTTACGTGTATATTAACTATCATTAGGCATTCCATCAGATATGTTGGTAACATTAATCTGCGATGGAGGGATGTCTCCAGAGGTGAACTCTATTGAAGAGTTTGTATCAGAGGCCAAGGCATATGAGAACAGTATTAAAACTGCGGCTCATTACCTCGACCATAGTGCATGCCATAAGGAAGGGAAAAGTTTGTCCCTGGCTGCTACACCAAGTCACAGAACTGGAGCCTCTCTGGTCAAAAAATCAGAGATCCAATCCGGTCAGGTGCGAGCAGGGTTAGTCAAAACTCTGCCCCGTAGGTCAACTAGTGAGAAGATCCTATGAGCTTCTGCAGCCCCGGTACAGCAAGCAATGATGGATGTGCCTAAGGTGGTGGACCCAAAGGAACCAGCAGGTAAGCGTCTTGCTGTAGGAAATAAATTCCTACAGAAAGTGGGCTCGGGAGCTAAAGATGCTACTTGCTACAAATGCGGCAAGCTAGGGCATTTTGCACGAGAATGTACAGAACCCCAAGCACCCAATAAGGGAGGGTATGTGCATGTGGCACACATACTGTAGCTCCAGATGAAACCAGTGCACTGGAAGAGGAGCTTGACCAAGCTCCTCAAGACAGTGACACTAAGGCTCTGTTTGAGGGTGAACAGGCTGATGATGAGGAAGAGGAGTATGCAGACCTCCTCACCTATGAGAACAAATACTATCAGGACTTGGTAGATGAGAGACTGTTTGCTCTCATTGAAGTACCAGAAGCAGAAGCTGCCTCAGGTGACAAGGTGAGAATGCACAAGGTGAAAGTCCTTACCACCAAGGACACTATAAGAGGAGCTTGACCAAGCTCCTCAAGACAGTGACACTAAGGCTCTGTCTGAGGGCAAACAGGCTGATGACGAGGAAGAGGAGTATGCAGACCTCCTCACCTATGAGAACAAATACTATCAGGACTTGGTAGATGAGAGACTGTTCACTCTCATTGAAGTACCAGAAGCAGAAGCTGCCTCAGGTGACAAGGTGAGAATGCGCAAGGTGAAAGTCCT
This sequence comes from Tephrocybe sp. 9980TJB, assembly GCA_018220975.1. Taxonomy (NCBI): domain Eukaryota; kingdom Fungi; phylum Basidiomycota; class Agaricomycetes; order Agaricales; family Lyophyllaceae; genus Tephrocybe; species Tephrocybe sp. 9980TJB. The sequence continues at coordinate 19,633 of JABAJU010000207.1, read as the reverse complement.
TACTACCAAGGACGCTATTTAGTGTCCTGTACTACCTTGAGAGGCAAAAGAGTGCCTCACTATGTAGAAATCCTTCAACGGAGTCAAAGCATGGACTCTGTGGGACTCGGAAAGCACTACATCCAGATTAACACTGTCCTTTGCTCATGTAGCAAAGCTACGAATGTCTCCATTGAAGAACCCCATAACCCTCCAATTGGGTATGATAGGTAGTAGGTCTATTGTGATGTATGGAGCAGTGGTACCAATGGAGTCAAAAGGGTTCAAAGGCGATGTCTATGTTGACATCACCAACTTTGACCGGTATGACTGTATTATTGGTACACCATTCATGCGAGCAAACAAAGTCATCCTAGACTTTGGACATATGCAGATAATAGTGAATGGTGTAGCAAGTGATGCTACACCTGTAGAATTGGGTGATAATGATAGTCACCTACAGTGATATTGTACTACTGAGAAAAAACATCCTGCAGCCAAATGACTGCAAGGTAGGCTGTCCAAGCCTACCATGGAAGAAGGGAGAGAAGAAGAGTATCATGATACTCTTCAGGAGGAGAAGATAGAGGAAGAGAAGCTGAAAGATGCAGAATATGCATCTAATGAAGCTTCTCCAGTGAAAGAAATATGTTCTAACCCATCAGAGTTGAGTGCTAAAGTACTCAACTCAGACTGCCAATGGAAGTTGAAGGACCGGCCCATAAGACCAGCAGTGAGTGGGTTAACGTTTGACCCACAAATGCTGGGGGAATGGAATGAGATGGTCACAGTGTTACATGCTGCAGAGGAAGCCAAATGGATGTCCTCGTTGAATATGTATAGACAGGCATGGGATGATGAGATCTCAGAGCCTAGTGAGTTCAAATACTTGCCCTCACCTGGAGTGAGGAAAGCAGCTCCTATAGACAGGCTACAGCAACTTTGGGACAAGATAGATAGATATGTAAGAGCGCGTTGGTGGGAGCCATGCTTGACTGACCAAGCTGCTCTATTACTGTGCATTCCAAAGAAAGACAGATCTCTGCGGATGGCACTAGATGCCCACCAGCGGAATGACAACGTGGTCAAGGACATAACACCCTTGTCCAACCAGAAAGTCATTCATGAGGATGTTGCTCGTGCAAAGTACAGATCAAAAATTGATCTGATGGATGCCTATGAGCAAGTATGCATTCTGAAGTGTGATATTCACAAAACTGCTTCTATGATGATTACAGAGACATATCACAGTAATATAATGCAGATTGGTGACTGTAATGCAGCAGCCACCTTTCAATGCCTAATGACATCCATCTTTAGAGACGTCATTGGCAAATTCATGCATGTGTATCTAGACAATATATTTGTCTTCTCAGAATCCATTGAGGACCACCAAGAACATTTGCGTGTAGTCTTTGACTGACTATGCACAGCTGTGCTCTACCTCAAATGGAAGAAGTGTGAGCTCTACTCAGATCGGGTAGAATATTTAGGTCATATTATAGATGACCAAGGCATTTACCCTGATATGGATAAGATAGCTCGTATTCAGGAGTGGTGCACTCTACAAACATACAACAATATTCAGCATTTTGTGAGGCTGGTCAATTATATTGGGATGTTTCTGCCCGATATTACTGCCTACACTGGACCATTAATGTCTATGATGCAGAATAGAAACCCATTCTACTGGCGTCCTATCCACCAACGTTGTTTTGAGATGATTAAGCAAATTTGCTCAGAAATGCCAATCATTTGCCCAATAGACGGGCAGAAGGATGAGCCAATATGGCTCATCTGCGATGCCTCAACAACGGAGGTAGGAGTGATGTATGGACAAGGACTGACGTGGCAGCAGTGCCCCTCCACAGGATTCATGTCAAAAAAGTTCACTAGTGCCCAGCAAAACTATGTTGTGCACGAGCTTGAAACACTGGCCATACTCGAAGTGTAATCCATATAATCATGATTTCTCTTTTGTAATTCATATAGTCACTGTAGTTGCATTGTAATCAATGTATATACCATGACATCGATACCCAGGATAATTAATGGATTTTATACCTTCACTGGCCCTTCACATTCCAAAATGTGAAGGGCCTTCTAAGTCCACCTGATAAGTGCAAGTATGATTACCTTTCGCCATAGTTGACGATGCTCTACTCATTTTTGCCACAGTTTATGACAGTATCAGCCAAATCTACATATGCTACTACTTGGCGATGTGGAGGTCCACTAGCTCCGTGCTCTGTGCTCCAATCAGTAAAACTTTGGAAAGGTATGTCTCTACCTAGCTTCTGCCCTTTTAGAGACCTGCCCTTGTGTGCACGCACGCTCAAGTGGCCACCTTTGCTCCGCATGTTCACTTTGCTTTAGTGGGAGCTTCCCTCAGGACTGGTTCCATGTGGAGTTTGTTAATGATACCTCTAATTTAAATACTTTACTGACAAACCAATACTTCAGTCCAGATATTCTGGTGTGCATTGATGCATGCTTCATGCAAAAATGCAATCAACAGGCTTGGGATCCACCCTGTTTTCATCCCCAAAGTGTTTTCATATCTGAAAGCATTGTCGACAACATGGAAAGGTATGTCTCCACACGTCGTCCAGTGAAGCAGCTGCGAGCCCCCAAACACACATGTCAGGCTGATGAAAATGCAGAGGAGGATGGATACAAGGGTGCACTTCACATGCCCAAGTCAGTCTTAGATGACTGTGAGGCCATTTTTACAGCTGCAGACGATTGCCACCAGAAGGTGAGCACACAGTTCTTTGACGATACAGCCTTAATGGTGCTCGTGTGTCGACATGACATTGTCCTCTGGCTGGTCAACATGAAGTCAGCGGGGGAGAAGCAGCACTACGCTCTTGCCCTCCTCAAAAACCTCTTCCAACATATTCCCCCAAATTTCACTGTTGAGGTGTTATATGATATTGGGTGTCAATTACAATGTAGTTGTATAAAATGGGGTTTTCTCGGCCATTACTTACCACAGCTTGTCTTTGCCATCTCAGTTTTCCATGCCTTTGGGCATCAGTGGCCATGTCAGCTCATATACCATCTCCAAAAGCATCAAGGCTTTGGCTTGACAGATGGAGAGGGCTGCAAGCGTGTCTGGCATTTGATTAGTAAACTTATCACTGTACTACGGGTTTGTGGGGTGAGTGTCTGATTTATCTTAGCTGAGAACATTATTGGTGACATTTTCCTTAGTATCACCAATGCCTATACACACTCGATAGACAGGTCCATCACATGCATGTAGACATCTTGGAGAAACTGGAACAGTGGCTTCTGCACTGACACCTCCATACTCAAACAAAGCGCACTGCTGCAGAGTCAATGTTAGCACAGTGTGGGCAGCCAGAATTGTTCCTGCAATCTCAATGAGATAAACAAGTTACTGCTCAAACACAGCCCCTTCCCAGTACGTTTTGAGTGACGGGTTGCTTTACTGTAATAGCAACTTAGTCATGTTTACAGAGCAATCAAAGGCCTCTGGTCGGGATGCCATCGAAGAACTCATGGAACTCTGCAAGGGTCATTATATCCTGAAACAGCGTGTGAAGGAGCTTGAAGACGTGGTAATTTCAGGTGGTGCTGATGCTGTAGAGGCTAAGCTAGGACTTGAAGACGTGCAGATTGCCTTGAAGAAGCACGACACAACACTTAAGTTGAAATATGGTGCTTTGAGTGTTGATCAGCAGTACAAACTCAAAAAACTCCTCACCAACGAGTATTATGACATCTTGGTAAATGCACATGCAGCAAAAAAAAAGCTACGGGACAGGTTGCGCATGAGGAAGTTTGAACTTGACCGCTTGGAATGTTCATTTCACAAACAGTCAAATGGTGAGTTTTTTTTTCATCCCAGACTTGTATTAATTTCATTGTATAGATCAAAAGCTCAATGAACACATTGCATTGGCTGTCAAACGCTGCAAACCAAGTATCACCGTGCTTGCAGGCCTCTACAATCAGCACTGTGATATGCTCAAGCGCCTCATTCATGAATGCAAAGCACCACAAGAAGCTCATTGTCCACAGAAGATTAAGACAAAGGGTCTATTTGCACTCGACATGGACGATGAGATCTGGCAAGACATTGGACTTGACAACAATACTCCAGGAGGTCAACCTTCACTCTGGCTCTCTGACGCTAATGTCTGAAAAGGAATTTCTGCACAACTGGAATGGGATAGGTGCATTGAGGAGACAAGGCGACTCGAACACGAGAAAAAAAGTATCCAGTTGTGGTTTGCTGAAGAGTGGGCTGTGGTTAATGCAGCCATAGATAATTGTGCTAGTATGCCAGCTGCTTTTTTTTTTTTTTATCTGTCTTTTCATTCAATTTGCAGATAATGCCAGTTTAACATACTACCTGAATATTTGACATACATATCTTCGCAATATCTGCTCATCCTGGCAGAAGTCTCTCGCTGACATAGAGGATGCTGATGACAACTCATTACTGCTGTGGGGCCCTTCTTCTGAGGACATACTTGCAGTGCAAGTAGAAGCAGTTTCAGCGTCCATCACAGATGACATGTCAGATGATGAGCTGTCAGATATTGAAGTAGATGAGATAGATCTAGCACTTGTCGATGTGATAGAAGCTGTTGGACTAGCAGATTCTTTTAGGGCCACCCCAAATACACTGTTTGATAACTATATAGATTTTAATGGATTGTTGCATTACAATTTTTTTGGTCCAACTTTCTTTTTTGTTATGATTATATGCCAGACAACCAGCTGCCTAGGCACTAGGTTTGAATCTTTCTATTGAAAATTGTTTCTAATTCCTAATTTTTAAAAAAATTACACCAATTTGAGTCCACTGTTCATACCACAAGGTTCTAGGTTCAAATCTCATTACCATCATAAAACTTGTGTTATCTTTAAATTCTTGTTAATACCAGTCAGTGTAATAAATTATTGAATAATATCTACTGTTTTTTTTCTTTTTTTTACCAAATTTAAGGTGGTAACAAGTGTATAGAATGTGGTTGCAACCTGGGATCTATGGTTGCACCCAGTAAAAAATGGTTGCAACCTGGGATCTATGGTTGCACCCAGTAAGAAATGGTTGCAACCTGGGATCTATGGTTGCAACCATGGTTGAAGCCTCCCTTAAGCCCTATTTTTGGCTGAGGGAATCATCCCTAAGAGGGACCCTCCGAGGAGCAGCCTGAAGTGACAAATGGTTTCAATTGCGGCTGAGAGTGCACAAGAGTTAGCGGTGTTCCTAGATCCCATTTCTCTGTTTTACAACTTGCCCCTTCTGTATTAATGCTGGTAAAGTGTTTATCCTAGTTTTCCATCACATGAAGCTCATCCACCCAGATGTCCAGATTTTGTGCCTTTGCGACTGAAATCTCCTTGCTTTTGATTGTGGCTGCATTATTGCTCATCGGTATGGGCCCAAAAACTCATGTGAAGACTAACAGGTTCATTGTCTCAAGTCCCTTATTTCATGCTGTTGCTTATTCATAAGGCTGTCAGCTCAATGCAGTCTGCACAGCAAAGGACCTGCAACAAATCCTGCAACTTCCACCAAACCCCCGCCAGTCAGATCAAAACTGAAACATAGGCATATTTGGGCAGCGGCAAACTCCCCTGATATGAATGCAGATAGATACTTCATCTCTGTTGGGGTGCTGCTTGTGCCTCACTTGTCTCCTATGACTGAGACGCCACCAATGCACTCTGTCTCATCTTTGGCTAGCCCCATCTCTGCTCAAATAGTACCCACTTCTCCCTCCTCTCCAAATCGTTCTTTGACTCTCCTCATGCCAGCTCAAAGGCAGTGTCTGAGACCCTCACTGTTCCCTCTGCTGGATGAGGATGAGGGTGGCGATGATGATCTATCAGCTCTCATCATGGACCCTCATACTTTGTTTGATAACCTCTCTGAGGGTGACAACGGTGAAGACAACAATGGTAACAATCAGGATGAGCCTCACGGCAACAATGGTGAAAAAGACAATGGTAACGTGCAGGACAAGCCTAACACTTCCAGCCACAAACCTGGTCCACTCTCTAATGCAATCAAGGATGCCATGAATGTCATTCATGCACGATACATCCAAGAAGTTGAGGAGCTGGCTCGTAAAGCAGGCAAATCAACAACCACTCTCTTTGAGCATGTCGGTCAGGGTCTCACTGCACCCAGATATGAGATGAATGGCCGAAACGCTTTCCAGGATACTGTTGAACTGAGCCATTCCTCTTGAGGAGGCTAAAAAGAAGGTTGGCAGGATGCAGTGGACCTGCTGGGTGGACTTTGCCATCGAGCACAAGATATGCCTTATCAATTGGCCTCCAACAGCTGCTCTACTCCGAATGGGTTTTGAGTTCAACAAGTCAGCATGTATACTGCACTCTGAAATCAAAACCCACCTGAACAACCATGTGAAAGATAACAATGGCTATATGCAAGTGATTACTTGGACTAATGGTAAGTTGCGATGCAATTTTCTATTGAGCTTCTTTTTCATTTCTCATTGTAGAACAAATGGACCTTGACATAGGTGATATGTATAGAGTGGACCAAAATTCCTGTGCTCTTGCACCCACAAGGTCATGCTCTTATGTATGTTGAGGATAGTAACAAGGTTAGGTTCCACCTAAAGCCTAAGAAGAAAGTTCATAGAAACCCCAAACACCACTATCTCAATCTTGTCAGTGAGGACAGAGATGGAGGCAATGACCATGCCGCCGATGACACCAACACTGACAATGACAATGACAATGATCGCCTGCCACCAGCAAAGCGAGCCAAGCCATGGGATGCAGAGCGTCAGGCCCACTTGCGCCAGCCTGAGCAGGAAGGCAGACATGTACTCTCATCTAAGAACGCTAAGCGACCACCTCTTGACCCTCAAGCAATGCAGGAATTGTTCTAACAATTCATTGTGTAGAACTACCTTGATGGTGATGATGAATAGATATAGTAGCATGTCATATTCAGTTAATCAATTCCCTTTGATCCCACTTGCTGTGTGAACTTGTAAGATTCAGTGATGATACTTATGTTCTTTGATTTGAAAGTGTTACTGTGTCTGTATAATTCTCAATACATGTTTTGATAGTATTATTGTGTGTTTGTATTATTCTAAGTACATGTTTTGATAGTGTTATTGTGTCTATGTATTATTCTAAATATGTGTTTTGAAAATGTTCTTTAAAGTTTTCAATTACATGCAGTCTTTGAAACTGATGTTGCATGATTCTGAGTATGTCTTTAGATGTTACAGCCATGATATGCAAGGGAGCTCCCAGGTCAGGGTGGGGGCTCCCATGGTATGGAGGGGAGCTCCCAGGTCAGGGTGGGGGCTCCCATGGTATGGAGGAGAGCTCCTAGGTGAAGGTGGGAGCTCCCATGAGTGTAACATGACACATGGGAGCTCCCATAGTGTTTGAGGGCTTCCATTGTCACTTGGAAGCATCTAAAGTGGGAGCTCCCATGGTTGGAGGGGCCTTTAGGCCAAATTTTTCAGTGAGAGGGTTAGGGGCAGCCTGAAGTGACTATAGCATTGGTTTCAGCCTGGGCCTGCCTCATTGATTCATCTTTGGCATGCCTTTGAGCATCTCAAATTGCTTGGCAATGTGATGGGAGTATTTTGCCGATGTTATCCTTGTCTGCAAGGCAGCTAGATGGATTGTGAGGCCATCATTCAGACATAATTTGAAAAGATATAGACAGAGATTTTTTACCATTTGAACCCATTTGTACCTTGATCATAGTATGTTCTATACAGTTTTAAGCCACAGTAATGAGAGAAAAATGTTTTGCATAGCTGATGAGTTTCAAAGACAGAAATTGTGATGAACAAAACTCCAAGTTGGTCTGGGACAGGACATGCAACTGTGACAAGAATTCCAGGGCAAAAAAAGTCGATATATTGCAAGGAAACAGGTAAAAGAAGAAAACATAAAGGATGTATAGCAGCAAACAAGATATAAAGATGAGGAATGTGTGGTGACACAGCTATGTTTAAGTGGCAAATGAAAAGCCAAACCAAATATGCGACATCAGTGGCTGTGAAGCCATGGCCCAGGCCCAAGGCTTGGGCTTTCTAAAATTCAAAGCCGGGCGACAAGCCCTCTCAAGCCCTATGCACAGCCCAGCTCAGCTTGGCCTAAAGAGGCCTCACATGGCTTGGCCTGCGGCCTCAAGCCTAAGCCAGCAAATCACTAATCATTATCAATGGTCAATACAAACTATCATTAGTCTGAGTTATTGATCACTATTGGTGGTCAATAAAACTGTCATTGGTCTGACTTATTGATCTTTATTGACAATCAATACAAACTACCATTAGTCCAACTTTTTGTTCATTATTGACTGTCAATACAACATAGCATTAGTCTTTTGCATGTTTTCCTTCTATGTATGACCTGAGAAGGGCTCCATATGATTAGTACCTATTTTACATGATTTATGATGATGTTTGCCCTTCAGGACTTCAAGAGGAATAGATGGATGCAAGAGAGAGGTGTTGGATAATGTTTGATTATTTATTGGCCAGCTATCATGAGGCCAGGTTATTGATCATTATTGATGGTCAATACAAACTATCATTAGTCTGAGTTATTGATCACTATTGGTGGTCAATACAAACTATCATTAGTCTGACTTGTTGATCTTTATTGACAATCAATACAAACTACCATTAGTCTGACTTTTTGTTCATTGTTGACTGTCAATACAATATATCATTAGTCTTTTGCATGTTTTCCTTCAACATATAAACTGAGATGGGCCTCCATATGATTAGAACCTATTTTACATGATTTATGATGATGTTTGCCCATCAGGAATCCAAGAGGAATAGATGAATGCAAGAGGGAGGTTTTGGATAATGTTTGATTATTTATTGATGACCAGCTATCATGAGACCAAGTTATTGATTATTATTGATGGTCAATACAAACTATCATTAGTCCAAGTTATTGATTATTATTGATTGTTATTGACAATCAATACAAACCATCAAATGTATTTTAGATGACTTATGATGATGTTTTGTAATCAAAAATATGGTGACAATAGATGGATGCAAGAATGAGAGTTGGGATAATGTTTGATTTTTCCATTTTTAGAAATTGCAGCACAGTGGATGTAAGAGTGGTAGCTCCTAAGGTACAGATGGTAGTTACCATACTAGGGTGGTAGCTCCCACCTTTCATTCTGACAATGTAGGTGGTAGGTCCCACATATAAGTGGGAGCTACCATGGTGGGAGCTACCTCCTCAGGTGGTAGCTACCTGGAGGTGGGAGCGACCTTGAGAGCAGAGCCTCTTAGGGTCCATTTTTCAGTGAGGAGATTATCCCCAATAGGCTCTCACTGTGGGCAGCCTGAAGTGAAGCAATCCACAGCACAATGATACAAGTAACTATTAGAAATGGACTGAAATAGTTCCATTATAATAGGAGGAGAAAAAATAAGGATAAGAGAGAGATAAATAACAATGTAGAGGAGCAGAAAATTATAATGTGGGAGAAGAATATATGAATAGAAGTTTCAAGCTCAGAGTGAGCCTGGACTGCTGAAATGAACCAGGCCTTAGAGTGAAGAGGATAAGTGCAGATTAGTTCCAGGTTAGGTGGAGCGGGCTTGGAGAGAGCCCAGAGCTTCCAGTGATTAGCAGAATCAGACTTTGATGTTCATAACACACATAAGACTGAAATTTGACTATGCTCATTCAATAATTTGAATATTTGCAATTAATATATTTCTGAATGAAATGCTTAATACAAAATCAAGTAACATACACACAACATTAAATGCAATTATCCATAAGACTAAAATTCGTTCCTCTCCTCAGTCAGCAACCCTAGATCTCAGGTCTGCCATGTGCATAATAGCCCATGCTCTCAAGTTCCATGGGCACAGCAACTTGAAAAAAAAAACTGTCATTGTTGTCCTGAAAACTTCTCGTGTGCAGTTCCAAGTTCTAGATGGAAGTTCAAATTGGGTCTTGATGTTCCTGTGGCTGCTGCTTCGGTCTCCTGGTAAGTCACATATGTACGGGATCCGTCTGATCATCTTTCTAACTCACAACATTCCTTTCAGCTTGGCATAATAGGCATCAAGAGGAATATCTGTACAAAGTTCATTCTGGCTGCCGAGATGACAAGAATACTGCAATAGGTATGTATATGAGCTGAATGACAATGAATCATCCATGCGCCGTGTGTAGATATCATCCCAGGAAGCATCCTATATTTTTAGCCACTCATGCTGCAGTAATTCCTTTGCCCTTTCTCGTTCCGCTGGATTCAGTCGTAACATTGCCCGCAAGAAAGAGGCACATAATGGCAATTCACTCTCATCGATATTATATATCCTAAGGATGGCCTCGATATTTTTTGCTCCGTTAGCTTTAAGACGTAGTTTACCTGGGGGATCAATCCTACAGGCATTCTATCACAAATCAATAAACAAACTACTTACCATTTTCAGAGAAATATTCATCGTATTTCCTCCCTCTCCGCACAAAAGAGGGATCAAAGTCGCTGTCGACTAAAGGAGCCATATGCGCAAGATGGTAAGCTTCAGGAGAATATGACTCCCCAGCACGAGGGTTGAATAGCCATCTCCCGGTTAGGAGCTCGAACACCTTTAGTTGAGGTTATCATTTCCAATTGAACAGCTCGACTTGCGTGGGTATGACCTACCAAACAGCCGAGATTCCATGTATCAGCCCTTTGGTCCCACCCACAACCAATTATGACTTCAGGGGCACGAAGAGCGGCAGGTTGGATCATGTCTGCATGAGTCCCATTGAAGAAGGCAGCTAAAAGTTTGGATAAATTCAAATAAAAAAATGAGTTGTATGGGAGACAACAAAGAGGCTTTGCATTTTACCTGTGCTAAAATCTGTTAAGTTAACTTGTATGTTGGTCCCAGGGTCCTTTGCTTTGTCGGGAGTTATAGTTGCAATAGGACGAGATACCACAGGCTCTTGTGAATCAATTGTGTCTAGAACCGACTCCTCTTGCTTCAGAGCTTCGGTGACACTCAACGACGAGATGTGAATATTATCCAGTTTGAGGTCTATTCAGGAGTTTTCATCGAAGATCGGTTATAGGCAAAATGAACTCACCAGTATGAATAACCTCGCACTCACTATGCAAAAAATCCAGTGCCAAGAGGCATTGACTTGCAATCTTCTTGACCAGATGCGTCGGTAATCCACTACGACCAAGTTGATCCCTCAAGGATAACAAGGTGCTTCCGAGCACATCAGTTACGAGACAGAGATGATTGCCGTGGTTGCTAGTAAGATTAAAATGATCGCGCAGGCCAAGTACATGGGAAGAGCCTGGATGGTTCGAACTCGACGCTTGCTGTTGGATTTTCTCCAGGATCTCTCCCTCGTATGCAACTTTCCCCTGCACCTTTGTCGCATGTGCTGAGAGAATCTTGACAGCCACACACTTATCACCCCTTATCAAACAGGCTCAACCAGAGACGGTTTCAATTAAAAAAAACATGGCATACCTTCTGTCTTTCGCCAGCCAAACATTGGAATGCTGCCCCCATCCTAGTTTTCTCAGAATCGTGTAACGGGCGTGAAGAGTGACCCTGGGTGAAGGCGAGTAGTAGCCGCCCCGGTCCTTGGTGGCAAGACTAAGGTTTTCTTCGGGCCATGCTTGGGGTTTCGAATGGGTAGATGCCACTAACGGGACCTTCAGATGGTTTCGAAAGCGCATCATGCTGAAGCAAGAGCGTAATGAGGAATGATTCTACGTAGCCAGACTTATATAAGCCGATCAGCTTTTTTCATACTGAGGGGGAAAAAATGAAATAAATTTACGTTGTTGTCTGAGTTGCAATTTGGAACAAAAGCGAAATTGGCTCCATTACCGAACGCAGAGAACATTGCAGTAATAGAGTTCTAGACCAAACGTCGTGAAATATACAAGGGCATATACAAGGGCAGGTAGCCAGGTCAGCGGGTTGACCACAATTAGAGAAGCTGACTGGAGATACAGGAGTTCGTTGATGGCGACGTCGACGGTGGAAATGGGGACTAGATCCTGATCTTAATTCTCAACTGCGTGAACAATGACCTGATTCCCCGTGTCCTTCTCCTTGCTTTCCCCCACAGCAACCTTTTTTTTTGAAAAATAAATTCGATGTGGCGAATGTTATGTCGTTCGCTCCATTTGCGGCATGGGTGGTCTTGACCAAATAGGAGGATCATAACGGGGATTGCAAGAAGACATGGGATTCTAGGAAGGGGAGTTAGGGGCGAATGAATAAAATATGTCTAATGGTACAGAACGATAGCGAATGAGGCTCTCCACGCAGTGACGTGTTGCGCTATGCCAGTCGAGATATAATGCAATGATATTAGAGTTGGCGACTCGTGCATTCGTAAGCTTAAGGTCGGACATGATGGCGCCAGGAATGAGTGGGGGGGAACGCAAACCAAGAGAGGAAGACTACGAAGAAACCAACTGTTCCAGCAATGTCAATGTCAAGCCACTGGGAGATAGTCCGATAAGAAAAAAGAAAGAAACTCGCGCCAGCTAAGATGGAAAGCCCGACCGACAGACTGCCACTGGAGGAGCCATCACTTTGGGTACCCCAAAGTGAATAGGGGCCGGCCCCATCGCATTAGCCAAATCCCCCTTCAGCACTCCATAGATCGTCGGCCCGTGTCCTCGTGGATGTGGAGTGGGATTGCGAGGCGATGATTGGACGTGGAGAGAGCGAGGCGGGGGTGGCTTTCGGTGCGTTTGGATGAGGAAGAAACAGAGATTGGCTGTCAACTGGGAGGCGGATGTCAGAAAGTTTTGGACGGAGATGATGTATGGTCGCTGGGGTGGTCTGGGTGGCAACGGGGGCTGGGGAAGGCGTCGTAGATGGTGGAGGTGAAACTGCTGTTGGTGGAAGTGGATCGATCGTTGGTGGTGCGGAAAGTGGAGGCGGTGACGCTGCTGTGGCAGGCGGTTACGGTGTGAGTGGTCGTTGTTCCTTCCTCTCTCTTGATCATCTCTGCAGCCTACATCCTCAGCAACTCTTTTTACCTCTGCATCTCCGCCCTGTCGTCCTCGTCCTCTTCGTCGTCATCATCCACCACTACAACCACAAGCGGAGCCAATCGTCCGTTTGCCACCATATCTGAGCTAGCTGGAGAAGATGCTGTGGAAGTGGAATGGGTAAATTCAGGTTTGAAGTGGTCAGGGATGCCGATCTTGATGATGCCTAGTAAACATTGAGTGTGACCGCGAAATCAGAAGGAGAAGACATGTGTCGCCAGTCCTTCATAACGACCATCCTTGTGGAAGCAGATCCGAGTGTCGGTACTTGTCATAGACGTTGGCGTGTATCGGTTATCTTCAATATAAATGTGCAGGGACTGTTCAGCCTCGTTAGCAGTAGCCGCAGATGTTTCAACATGATCAGTAACTGGCCATTGTCGCGGGCAGATGAAGGGAACGTGAGGGGATCGGTTTGGAAGGTGTACTGGAGGCAGAGCAAGAGATGGTGCAGGATCCTGAAGAGTACGCCGTACATCGAGGAGCTCAACTCACTAGGATCACAGGACGCTGAAAGGAAGAGAAAGAAAGACACAGACGAAGCCCTGATCCTGGTACGGTACAGTCCTACAATAGGGCGATGCTACCAATACGTTTGGCTGATGATGAAGTCATGACACGTGATACGAGCTCTGTGTGCAACGGCGCGACGACTCGACAACACATCCACCAGAGCGTGCAAAGCGAGCAGATACAGTCGCTACAGCAGTCTACGAAGATACGCGAATAGGAGCAGACGTACGAGTTCCCCACTCCGCCGACACATAACAGGGGCGGAGGAGTACTCATAAGTAAGAGTCCACCCTCATTGTATCGTGTGCCGTCTTCCATCCAAGGTTCCGCTTCCTCTGCATTTTCTCCGGCCAGCCCATACTTCTCTCCCTCCTCCACATCCTTCGATGTTTCCGACCCAACGCGTACCCGCCCCTCTTTGACTACCCCCATGACAACGTCCGACGACCCAGGCGGGTTCGGCGACATCTGTGACGAGCACCGTGGCGAGCGGTAGCAGCAGTGGGTCAATAGGAGCTGGGAGGCGAAGCATGTCTTCGAGGGTTTCTGCCGCCAGTGTCTTTACGCTCAGTGGTGGCGATGGTCACCCCGTGCCCCAACCCCAGCCACAGCTTGGGCAGCAGCAGCGAGCCTTCCGGACTCGGTCGCGGAGCAACGCCACCGCGAGCCTCAACCCCGTCGTGTTGAGCCCGTAGCCGTTGCCTGAGCTACCGGTTCATGCTCACCGTCCTAGTCATGTCGCGTCCTCGTCATTCCAGTTTAGGGTCTCAAAAAAAATAATGGGCACAGGAGTGGGAGGAGTCAGAGCGGGAGCGACAGTGGATGCGACGCGTACACGAAGAGCAATTGAGAAGGGCGTTTGGCGCGGTAGTGGAACTGGCGAAGGATATGTTGCAGGGGAGTGGAGAGAAACTTCTATGGGTGAGTTTTGAAGTCGTCGCGGTCCTTCTGGAGGTAGATTTATGTTAACACTTGTGCTTCTGCGTGCATTAGGCTTTCAATACTGGCCAGACCCCACTAATCCCCAGGATGAATTCATAACCTGGCAAATTGACGGCTAGGCAGACGCTGCACGGATACTCACGCTCACACTCCCACTTGCGCTCCTGCACCCACACTCCGCATCTACATGCCACCCGCCCCGCGGACACACCACGTCACGCTCCCCGCCGACATATATAGACAACGGATGACGTTGCACCATCCCTCATCCCTCATCCCTTTTCCCGTTGCCGTTGCCGTTGCCGTTGCTGTTCCAAGCCCCTCTCCATTTTTCATGTCATTACTGAGCGCTGTCGGTGGATATCTTTGAGCAGTATAATGATTGGAGAGAGATGCTTGATCCGTGCGGTGTAAGGTTGTGACAAAGGCGATGAAGTTGGACTCTTGAGAAAAACTTCGACTTCAAGAATAGCTTTCGAGAAAGCATAGCTCAAGGACTGGGATATCTGGGATACCCTGTGCACAATTGGTGTGTTACGCGACGTTGTGCCTTGAAGCGGCTCCGAGAGAGAAACTTGGTTATCATCTTCCCATGTACGTCTGCTCGATTTATCTTGAAAAGCAGAAAGTAGAATCCTAACGTTGATTGTAGTGGGTCTTGGTAAGCGCTGGCGTCAATTTCGGCCCAATGATAACCACAGCCATATTTTGAGTCTTCGAAGATGAAAGATGCTCGATGAGACGCAAAAAATTTCTGATGAACAGCTTGGGTGAGCGTTGGAACCGCCGATTCCCGGCAGATCTTCATCCTTGATTCTGGATTCCGGTTACGTGCGAATGATTCCTCAGGCTGTATCTCAAAGATATGGAGGTACCAGGATGCGCCCAAAAATATAAACCATAGGTAAGGAGGGTCACAAAAAAGCACTGTCGGGGAGTACAGATGCCAAAAGTCATCGTAGGTTCAACTCACTACCTTTCGCATCTCATCTAACGCTTGCTGGCACAGCACCATCGTAGAGTCATACAAGCCATCCTGTCCGATGATCCAATCCAGATCTGATTCCCACCTTCCCCACTTTTCCCTGGCCTCGCTGCATTCTTTGTAAAGACGTTCTCCGCAGACGATGACCCACTGAGCAGCGGCAGGAGCATGGCCTTCGAGAGCCATTAAACTATCAGATGCACCTATTGAATGATGATCCATGGGTCAGAATTCGTCCATAGGCTCAACGTAGACGAAGGAGCTTACCAGAGGTTTCCCACATCACATACCATCCTTTCCGCTTCCACGCCATGTCCAAAGTAGCGATCGCAAAGAGGGATAAATTTTGAACGTTTTCCTTGAATATAAGAGCTGCGAAATGGTTGATGTTGGTCCATTCGTCGCGCATGTCCTGTTATAGACTGGAGTTATCGGGGTCGGCGTATCTCAACCACCTCTCGTCCAGCACATATGTGAAGTGCGACTCGAAGTTGCTGGCCTCACTTTGCTGCTTCAACGCGCCTAGCAATACGACCAGAGAATCGTGTGTTTCTGAAAATTGTGCTGCAATTTTGCCGACAACGCTCTCTAAGCTAGCTGAGAGTTCGGTTTTGGCCAGGCATTCAGCTGCAGTTTGCGCGGTGATAGTGTTGGTCAAATAATCATGAATGAGTGTAGATTCTTCTGAAGCATCTTCGGAGAACCGTTCGCCCAGAGCTTCAGACATTGAGTTGCGTGTGGAAGTCAGAGGTTGTGAGATGAGACAGAATTGAATGCTAGAATAAGATTATAATAAAACGAGAGCACATCTTTTACACACTATATATATGCCCAGTCAACCGATGTTGTGTCTCATCAAACGGTGACATTGACAATCCCTATGAGATCATTTACTCTTAAGCAGATTGCCGAGTCGTTGACTGGTGATCTGCAGCCTGCTGCTGAGAAAATGGATCTGCCATACACGCCTGAACCCAGCAGAGGTAAATGGGATAGTAACAAATTATTACACCATTATGCACCTTGTCTAAAATCTGATTGCCAAAACCGTTCCAGCCACCCTGTTACACCCAAGAGCTCCTCCATGATGCAAACTCTATGGCCCATGTTTCAAACATTGATTCAATGCACTGGTTGTGCATTGCTGGCTATGAGTGATGACACCGCAGAAGTGGGCATCGTGGTTGGCGCCATGTGAATCATAACAAAAGATTACACGTGTGGGATTGTGTTCACCAGGTGTGTGATTGTCGGACCAGCTGTGCGGGCTGCTGGGAGGCAGTGTGTACAGAGTGTGGCCGTTGGCCATAAGCGGAAACTCGTACCACGGCCCCACCAGGCAGTCAGGAAAGCGGAAATGGTCGCCAGTCTCACGATTGGGATAATTATTGAACTGCTTTGGCAATCGGCCCTTCCTTCGGGATATGGAGAGTTCGTATCGGAAGACAGTTGGTGCTGCGAGGGCGATTGCGAGGTTGACGAGGAGCGTTTGTACTAGTGCCTGTGCCCGTGCCCGTGCAGGTGCAGGTGTGCAGGAAAGTTCTGAAGGCTGGTCATCACTGCAAAGGATTCGATGACGCTGTACTTGAAATAATAAAACTGGAGACCATACGTACGTAGTCGATGTTTCTTGCTTGTCAGATCAGACTGAGGCAATTTCAACAGCTGCTCCCGGTCGTACTTCGCCTTGGCGGCGTGCATAAGGGCTTGATTTATGTATTGAAACCTGTAGCTTGTTTCTACAAAATGATCAGAACTTAAACACCAGTCTGAACTTTGAATCCCTACGAGTAGGCATTCCCCTTTCACACACATAGTCTGTTTGTGCTTCAATAATGGTGCTAGCATTCATAACAGAGGCTGAAGTGGCGCAACCAAGTAAAATCATTGGAGATAAGAACTTCATGGTGTGTTATGAGACGGTGACCAGCACTGTGAGGAGAGGAGACCTCTCGAGTCAGCTTAAATATGTCTCTCTCTCACCATCAAGCATAAGATCGCCTTCATACGGAACAGTTGATCTCTCCTATTTTTATTTTGACATTTCACTCATTGTTCTCTTTTTATACATCAAATTAATGTATTATACAGTATATATCTAAGCTTATATACTATCATCATTCTCATTATCATCATTCTCATTGTCCTCACCTCTCTTAGTCTCTTCTCCTCTCTGATATAAAAATTGCAATCCAAGATTGGGATCTTGATTTGCCATATGTTCTGAGATACCAAGTTTACTCAGATCTGGATACAGGTGTTACTGAGCCTAACAGAGTAAATGGCTGCATAGCAGCCTCAAAACTACTAGAAGGTAGTTTAAAGTTGCTGAGAAGTAAATTTAACACATCATGACCATTGTGTTTTTTCCATTCAATATCATCATCATCCTGTAGTGCAGTCTCAAAATAATGGCCTTTTAGGATCTATCCTTTTTCTTCATGTACAAACAGATGAGAATTTGATTTACATAATGGAGAATAACTCTGAGCAGCTTTAGTCAAAACTGGCCATAGACAAGAATCTACAGTCTGTATAAATATCATTGTTGGAGTAAAAGCCTCAGGCTGAACCAATGCAGGATTTGCATCTGATACAAAAAGAT
This sequence comes from Tephrocybe sp. 9980TJB, assembly GCA_018220975.1. NCBI lineage: Eukaryota > Fungi > Basidiomycota > Agaricomycetes > Agaricales > Lyophyllaceae > Tephrocybe > Tephrocybe sp. 9980TJB. The sequence goes on along the minus strand of JABAJU010000207.1, from coordinate 1,549 downwards.
GAACCTTGCCTCTGACAGGCACCAGAATTGAAGAAAACTCATCTGGATCACCATATTTAAAAACATTATCATGTGCATGACCATGCAAAATACCATCAGTGGTATATGAGGCTCCCTGCAGGCCACCAGAGCACAAGTCTTGGTCAGGGCTATTTGATGGACTGAGCATCTGAATGTCTATGGTATAAATATATAAGCCTCAGATATAATAGTATATTAAATAGAATAAACATACCTGTGGCATTTGCCTCAGTCATGGTGTTGATGTTGGTGTCATTGGCAGAATCACTACCATTGCCAGCACTGGTCTTGTCAGCAGTATCATCAGCATTGTCAGTCCTTGGTGTTGTTAGCAGTTTCACTATCTTCATAAGTATCCTGGGTGCTGGCATTATTGTCATTTTCATTTTCACTGTCAGTGTCATCTTCATCTTTGTCTTCATTTTCATCTTCATTTTCATCCTCATTTTTATCCTCATTTTCATCCTTATTTTTGTTTTCATTGTCATTTTTGTAGTCACTTTTGTGGTTGGTTTTGCTGTTATTTTTGTTGTCAGTTTCATGGTCTTTTTCATTTTTGATGTCATTGTTGTTGGCACCCTCAGGGCTCGTGGGGCCATTGAGTGCATCTGAATGGCATTGATGGCTACTCTACTGAGAGGGTGGAGCAGCAGTGGGTGTGCCAATGGTGTGTTTTGGTGGTGCATGTGAGATACTGCTCACATGCAGTATATCTTCCATTCTAGAAACAGAATAAATCAAAATAATAATGAAAAAAAGTGAAACTTATGGTTTGAGTGTCATTTGGGGCCCCTGCAGCCCTAGCTGCATCCTCAGCAGCCTTCTGGGCCATTGCTTTCCTAGAAAAAAAATGAGCATTAACCCAAAGCAAAAGAACCAGGAGCACTCATCTGCTCTTGGTTTGCTTTTTGGCCACTTTTTTGGTACCTTTTCTCTTTTCTCTCTATACTTCTCTTTTCTCATTGATTTTGGCATTGTCAGAAGCCTGGGTGGACCTCAGTTTCTTCATCATTGTGTCCTCAACATTGGACAGTGCCCACTTGTGATTGCTGCATGAGGAGGGTGGCGCCGAGGTTCAGATAAGGCCAGAACGTGTTGTGGTTGGATTGCATTGTGGTCATTTATTAGTCATCAGTGGCAGCAGTGGATTGGCAGCCATGGATGGGCAGCAATAGTTGTGTGGAACATTATAGTTGATAATATCAACTGTAGAAGCAATGATCAGTTCCAGCTCACATAGAATAACTGAGCAGGACCATAATGTGTATTTATTTATTCTTTATCTACTATAATTATTAGCTTTTGTGATACAGTGGTTAATTGTGCTGCTTTAATAGCCATGTTATGGCTAACCTGGGTTCAAAACCTGCTATGTGAGTTTTTATTTACCTCTTGATCAGTGTAAGGGCAACCTCTGGGGGCTGTGGAACAGTCACACAGCTGGCAGAGAGAAATCCAAAGTTTATTGAGTATGTATGTATAGATAGAGAGGTAGCTACTCACCTGGCAGAGGGAAATCCAAAGAGAA
>JABAJU010000206.1:0-27245 GCA_018220975.1 Tephrocybe sp. 9980TJB | reverse complement strand
TGTGGTCAAGAGTGGTGTCATCAAGTCCAACGTGTAACAGAATATCGTAGCATTACTAAGAAAGCAAATGCCAGTAAAAGCGGATCTGTTTTCCAATCTCGAGTAGATTCATCATCAACTGCACGATTAATATGTGATAAACGCTCGAGACAAACTGCAGTGGTCCTTCTAGATATCATGGTGGAATGAATGCTCCTCAAGCGCGATTGTCCCGTATAACCTTCGCTAACCGCCTGAGAGCCTCATCTACATCCTCCTCGCCCAATAGACTGAACGAAGCACGAACATAAGCTGTCTTTCGCCCATTTGGCAAGAAAGCAGTTCCAGGAAGTGCAAGCACGCCCTCTTCAACGGCCTTCTGAGCAATCAACGTCTGAGAGTCACCCTCCTGCGAAGGATCATCACTCATCAGGAGTTTGAACCTGGCAAATGAATCGTGTTAACGCATACAGTGCCGAAGGCAAGTAATTTAACGTACCAGAAGAACATCCCGGCTTCTGGAGAGTCCCATTCTGCCAGGCCAGAAAGATGACGCTTCATCGCAGCCTCGAAAACATCCCGCTTTTCACGGTAGAAGCTCGAGACCTTTTCAGTGTGCTTGATGAAAGATTCATACCCCCACGCATGAAGCAACTTGAAGACAATAACTTGTGTAAGCGAAGATACCTGAAGGTTTGACGTTGCAGTCTGTAAAGTCCATGGTATATGTAAGTTAGAATAGGAAGCATAGGTAGGGAAGACTAACATGCGAGGTCATCGCTGCTAACACCGTCTTAGGGCCGGAGGCAAATCCTATCCGAATTCCAGCAGATAAGATTTTTGAAAGGCTATCGAACCTCAAGACGCGCCCAGTCTGTTCCTCCTCCATTTCTAATGTAAAGTAAGAGGGATAACGCGCTACCTTTCCGTAGTACAGGTAGTAATATGGGTCATCTGTTCAGCATTGAATTGAGCCAGTTGTCACGGCATACAAGAAATTCAATTAACCTTCGAGAATCAGAAAGTTATGCTCTCGCGATAATGCGAGAACTTCCTTGCGACGTTCGGTGGTGGCCGTCATACCAGTTGGGTTACAACCGTACTTGGGTAAAATAAATCGTATCATCATGGTGTGAACAGATAGTGAATACTTACTGGAACAGTGTAAAGCACGCGAGGTTTTGGTTTGTCGGCGGGCCAATTTTCCAGAATTGACCTTAGGGAAGTTGACTTAATACCATGTGCGTCGGTCTCCACCTCTTCAAAGGATGGATGAGCATTCTCGAAATGATTCTCATAGAAAGCGTCCGTATTCACCGATTTGTTCGCATTTCAGGGTATGGAACATGGGTATAACACCACTAGATAATGGCTGTCAGTTAAAGAGATGACACATCTTTCTGCGAAACACTCACGCGTAAACAGGAGACTCAACGAGGACCGCATCTCCAGGATTGACGAGAGCAGTAACGGCCTATGAAAGATATCGATATTTATATCGCAGGATCTAATCGCAAAATGCCAACCTTGTAAATGAGGTCCTGGGATCCTGATCCGACGGAAAGAGCCCAATCTGCACTCCTTTTGCGACCTTGGGAGAACTCCTGCAAACCATAGAGCCATTCGCATAGCGGCTCATACCCAGTTGTTGCGCCATACTGCAGCCCTGCAGCCAATTCTTTCTCATCAATTGTCAAAGAGACATCAGCACCGTTTCCGACAGGTGAATTTGCCGTGAAGCTGAACGATGTGAATGGAAATGTGCTGGGGTTCGGCTTTCCGGCCAGTAGGGAGATGAGCCCTGGAGTGTGTTCGAGAGGAAATAGACTGCGAACTGTATAGACCGTCAGATACTTTCTTGACTTGAGCAATGAGTCAAACGTCAATCACTTGGGCTAGGCTTTCGATCTTTGGCATTATTAGAAAGGAAAGCGGTGTAATATTCGGCGGGTAATGCCTTTGCGGGCCACTGTCATACGAATAAGTGATCAAAGGTATTTATACATTTAGTTAATGAAGCAGTAAACTAACCTCCTCAACGGGCATTGTTGTGCCTAGTGGTTATGTTAGAAAACTGTTAGAAATTGGAGGTCTTGGACTTCAGGTGAGAAATGGGAGTCATTCTACATTGATGACCACAAAATTATGCCGGGCCGATGATCGAGAGATATCCGATACTTCCGACACGATTGTTCGCGTCATGCAACGCGCCTGACATGCGTCATACTTTCAGCTGGCTTTTTGCAGTGCGTATGTATGATACATGCATTCTTGGATCAGGCGTAAAGTCCAAAGTTCAGCTCCAACGAAGCCTGATGATTTCTAATCTTATCGTGCTGATAAGATGTGCTTATTTGGTCATGTTGCTTCATTGGAACACGATCATGGTTCCAACGCAACTTTGAAGAGACTACATAATACTATACCTATTACTCTGCACAGTTTTATCGAGCCATTGGAAATATCGCTTCTTTCAGAGCCACCTTTTTTAACTCTTGGTGACCGTGTAACTCAACCGGACCGTGCACCAATGACTAAGGGCTTGATCTGTTAATCCGTATTATTGGGCTCCGAGACTTGAATGTTATCTGGTCGTGGTGGACATGTGGTTGGAAGACATGTGGAAGTGGCGCAGACGTTTATTGGGGGTGACTGGCCTGGACACTGTTGTCACTAGGCTTGTGATGAAGCCGAATTGCGGCGCGATGTCCTTCTAGACGCGTTCTGATGATACAAGTGAGTCATGCATCTTTCTATACTGTATAGCGTTCCCGAATCATTCGAACTTACGCTCTACCCTAGTACCCATTGATATGTGGTTTGTAGCAGGGCACCACGAAACCAAGGGCTGGATGGTTTCAAGGAGGCCAATCACATGTGCACTTACCGCCGCACCAAATGCGTCACATCCACCGCCCTGCGCTTTTGCAAGGATGACCCTTAAATAAAACAGGGAAGGTCTGTCCTGAAATGGTATTATCCCCAACAACGAGGTGCAAGATTTTTCTGGACCCCAAATCTCTTAGCGAAGATCACACGAACAAAACTAACTACACAGGTGCCTGTCTACGGAGTGTTTGACACACTATTAGCTAACTTCGTGACCTTCTAGTAGGATTTCTTCACTACTCACCAAGACGGCCCACTCCGCTTCACTCTCCACCCTTTTGAGTGAGTTTTCTGGGAGTATTCACCCAAGTATACTGCATTTCTGACGTGTGTGTTTCTGACATCGTCGTTTAGTGGCGGCCTCTTCTCATTGGAAAGCCTCTCATTCTGACTCCGCTGAAAGGCCATCTCCCTTGCTTTCGAAGGTCGGGAACCCGTATATTATTTTAAGCTAAGAGCTAAGAGCTCAGTAAAGTATGCTATGCTGCCGTCAGGAGAACAAAATAAGGAACATTCCCATGGCAGGACGGGTGACGTGATGACACTTTGACCACACGACACACTTTATCTTTATACCTGCCATTCGAGGATCTCAAGCTCAGGTACACGAGTGTATTTTAGGGTGAGTTTGTGGGGGTCTGTTGAAGAATTATGGTGTGGGTAAGTCGCTGTTAGTTAAGCTCGATGTGATGCTCCGGTTTACGCGTGAGTTGAGCTGTTTAGGATGGTGGGCGATAGTAATCTAATAGTATTATACTAACAGGCCCTTGTGTCTTTAGTTGTTGCGCCGCGCGAGTCAGGGTCTACCTTATTAGTGGCCACAAGCGAATTGGCCGGGGGAAGTGAGGTTCCAGTGGAGAAATAGATCTCGGGGACCGACCAACTCCAGGTCTCCTCCACGAGCGCATGGATAGATGGAAACATCAGTAGGAGCGATCAATAATGACCTAAGATAATCTAACTCTTTCCCCTCCAGCTTACATGCTTTCCGTTTTTAGGTTCACGCCTCATTGTGTCGGTGATTTTCCCCCTCTCCAATGCATTAATTAATCATCGGCGGCGGTACTTGGATGAATGGGAAATCAATACCCGTCGGCTCACCTGGGGGGCATTTGCGGACTTCTCTACCTGGCTCCGACTTCTCGTCCAGCGTGCAGGCGTCGAGGACACGAAGCATTATGCTGCGGGTTGTTGGAGCAACACTTGGTCCAAGTTTTCAAACCGCAATTTCCCGCGTTGGCGTACGTATTCCCCCTGGCCCCGGGACCGGAACCATGCATTTCCTGCCTTGATTATCACTACCACGCTGCAATGCGCATTCATATTTCCGGCCACACACCGGCACCACTATTGAAGCTGAAGCTCGAATTACTGACACGCGCCGTAGGTGTTACATCGAACAAGCAAATCGCAGCCCGCGACAAAGGACAATTGGCTCGGGGCTCATTGCTCTATCCACGTTCCATCCGTCCCGCCCATAGCAACCCTCGATCTTTTTTGTGCGTTTTTAATTTCCGAATTCTTGGCATCGTTGTTCGCATGATTTTTCTACCCACATACCGTGAAGTGCGGTTCCTTGAATGAGACCTTTCGCATTGTTTGATGGAGTTCTCGCTAGTAGACTGATAAGCTTCACGGAGCGGTATCCTATGTGTTTACCATGATTTCCGCCAGTCACGGTGGGGCGTTCTTAACCATTATCATAGGGAAGGAGACAGGACAATAGGGGGTGTATTTCTGTGTCAAGGAGACAATGTACCCACGTCCGCCATTGTTCATCAGCCCCATCATGGATTGAATTATCAGGGTCCTTTTAGAAGCCTGCAGAAATTGGCAAGTAAATGTGAATAACTTTCTATTACCCCACGCTATCGCGCGACGGCCAAGACGTCTATATCAAGTTAGAAAGACATGTACAGTTGTAGTTGCGGCGCCGAACCTTCGTTGGCGGTGGTATCGATGGCTTTTGTGTGGGTGTAAGTAAGTTACTGGTATCATTGCACTCGGGCGTAATGCTCCCCCAGGTCCCTTAGTAATGATATATAAGTCCTTCGAGAGGTCTGATGTAGGAGTGTTCTTGATGATTGGCGTATTCGACGTGCTATGCCCGGAGTGATGTGCTTATTCGAAATCTGTTGACTCGGTGCATCATCGTCCGAGGGCTTTCCATAATTATCTTTAAATAAATTTATTCTTTATAGCTCAATCAGAGATATGCCAATATTTCTCCGAGAGTCCAGATGTTTCTCGATTATAGTTCTCAGTATCACTAAACTATGTGGCAACGCCCTTCGTCAACCTTATCAATGAAGCAAATTTATCGTGCTAGCCATTACTTCGGAAGGTAAACGTTTTCATGTGCAAACGCAGTCGGAGAAAAGAGGTTACTAACAACGCCACTTACTTAGCGTCCAATCAGGAATTGTGCCACATGGAGAGATCAAGGGTGATCACTATATTCAGATGTTTTGTTAGACACTTCAGCGCGCTGATACCAGTTTGGTGCAGCATGCAACCATTAAGAGAGAGTCAACTGCCGTAGTGCCGGCGTGCTCTCATGATCTGTCATAAGGTGGAAGCTTGGAAAGGATCCTCAACCAACTAACCCAAGTATAGTCTTATGAAGAGGAGCCATGCTTGTGATCTTCACATCCGATATTTGAAAGTCAGCAGGAGAAGGGGATGTAAAAAAACAAACAATCATCTTTCTCTCCAAAATCTATCTCTCTCTCCTTGCTTCAGCTTGAGCAACAACTTAAACCTTACTATCCACAATTGTGTGAGTCGATCTCACCTGATTGAAAAGATCCCGATCTAAGTATTCTAGCAACAATGGCCCAAATGAGCGAAGCTTCTCCCGTGAACGTTTGCCGCCTCGTTACATGTGCGACGTGCAAGAAAACGACCTGGGCGGTATGTCCAAGTTTCTGTTCGGGCAGTCCAAGTGGTGATGGCTGATTTGTGCCCTGTTTTTGGTTGTACAGGGCTGCGGACAACATGCAGAGACGGTGAGTGCCTCGCACTGACCCCAAAAGGGGGCTGGTCGGGGAATCGAAGCGAGCTATGGTATTGAATGAATGCAATGTGTAGGTAATGGCCAGCGTAAAAGAAGAGGAACGGTGTGTCTGCGCTGCTCGCTAAGGCGGAGAAATTTCTGTGGACTTCTGATAGAGGAGTTACCGAATTTGGAATGAAAGGGTGGCCGGGGTCTGGTTCGGTAGATTTGGAGATGATCTTCAAAAGCGCTCGTTACAAACTTGTAGTCCAACGCGTCTTGTTTTCTCGTCTTCCATGATTCTTTCGTCGCCATGAGCTCAATCCCAGTATTTGACCCAAATAATGTCGTTACTACAGAGAAGCTCGACACTTATTTGGACGAGGCTCGTCGTCCTATGCTCAACAACTACAATCGTCATTCAAAAATTGGCAATGGTCACCATGGAGAGGTCTGGCTGTGTTACAAGCTAAACGCAAGATTGCCTCCGGAAGACTCAAATCGACGTGTTCCAGTGGTTAGTTCAGCCCCTGTCATTCCCAATGACACTGGTGTCACTCACCAGACTCACAGGCAATGAAGTCCTTGAAACGCGACAATCCACGAGCCAAACAGATGAGGAAGCTACGACAAAACCGTGTACTCCCAACCTCAGAACACACCTCGGTCGTAGACCGACTGGGCACAACCGAGGCCAAAATTCGCAAGGAAATTGCCATTATGAAGAAGTGTCGTCACCCTCACGTTGTGAGACTCTACGAGGTCATTGATGATCGTTCAAAGGAAAAGATCTACATGGGTGTGTCTGCTCCTCTTCTTCATTACGCGTTACTTAACTTTACTCGTCTAGTAATGGAGTACCTTGCAGGGGGTGAAATCAAGTGGACCGATAATAACCACAAACCCATCCTCAGTTACGATCAGACAAGACGTATCATTCGTGACGCAGTTCTCGGGCTTGAATATCGTATGTCATTAACTCTTCCGAGGGCGCCGTTGCGCCGACTAATGTGGCTCTACAAGTCCATCACCAGGGGATCATCCATCGTGACATAAAGCCTGCTAATCTCCTCTGGACGGAGCATCGCTGTCAAGTCAAGATCGCAGACTTTGGCGTATCTCATTTCTCATATGCTCAGCGGCTTGCAGCTGCAGGGACTGAGAACGAATTCGAACATACCGAAGACATCCTTTTGGACGACTCCGACCTTACAAGGAGGGCAGGCACACCATCCTTTCTGGCTCCTGAAATTGTGTATGAACACACAAATGACCCATCCCCGGGGTCATCGTCTCCGGCTGACGTCCCGAGAACCGGAAGCTCGTCCCTCGTTCACGACACCTCTTCACCAAGTCTTGTCAATGGCCAACGCCCGCCGATCACCAAAGCTATCGACGTTTGGGCCTTGGGCATCACACTCTACTGTCTCCTCTTCGGAAAGACGCCGTTTACGGCTGAACCTGCCACGGCTGGGACAGAGTGGAGTTTGTACAACTCTATCTGCAATCTCGACTGGCCTGCAGAGGTGACTATGTGCTCTGATTCTATACCAACAGGAGGGCGACACCCTAAAGAGCAGAACAGCCCTGGTGCCATGTTAATGTGCCTCCTGGACCGTCTCCTCAAGAAGGATCCGAGGGAGCGCATTACACTTGATGAACTCAAGGTACGGGAGGCGCCAGCATGTCACATGTACGCGTCTAAACTGACAGGGGATCTTTCATCTTCCAGCACAATAAGTGGATTCTCCGAGATATTGCCGAACCTGACCAGTGGCTCAAGCTCACTATGCCCAAGGGCAAGATCAACGTCACAGAGGACGAGACTTCAGGCGCCATGTCATCGATTCGCTTCCAGTGGAAGTGGAACAATGTTGCACGCCGTGTTTCTTCTTTTTTCCGCCGGGCTCCTAGTGAACCTCGTGAAATTAAGACCCCATCAGAACAGGACTCAGCTCGTGGGCCCGTGAAATCTGATCCTAACGTCCGGGTTCGGAGACATCAGAGCGCACGGTTTCCTGACACTCGTGCTGTTTACCCTTCAGCCACTCACAAAGTCGACAAAGGAAAGCATCGGGCTGGACTGCACCCTACCGTCTGGGAACCCGAACCCGCGAGGTCAAAGTCCACCGAACCCTGGCCAATAGTTCGGCGAAATGGCGCGAGTCGCAGTACGAGCGCTATAGCCTGCACTTCCAAGCCACGTAGGGGCTCAGGCTCCCTTCTTTCAGGAGGAGATCGCAAGAGTAGCATCGTTTCTACGAGCCCCGCAGCAAGCGAGAAGCCCCGTGCCCGCTTCGCTCTTTTCTCCTCAATTAAATATTGGCGCCCAACTAGATTCGGTTCGCAAACTACCGCCTCGTCGCCCACTGACCTCTCCGAACGCAGTTTGCCATCTTCTGTCCCCAACACATCTTCTGTCACGCGGCGGAGCGAGGAAGTTTTACGCCGATATCGTACGGGGGCTGAAGACGCTATTGATGGAGCTCTTACACCTGACCGCCGTGCTTCTAGTTGGGGACAGGGCGACCAACCCTCCGAGTTTACAGAAGCCATTACTTTAGCCTCATCCTATGACGTCATCGACCGCGCGACTCGTGCTGGGCCTAACGGACTGTACGCAGATCGATTTGCACCTCGGACTCCCTCCCGCCTATCGAATAACGTTACAGCTTCAACCTCCCCGACTAGTGCTGGGTTCGCTCATAGTGACGAAGCTGGAGGTGAAATCGAGATACAGAGCAGCAGCACATTTGGGCCGCCATCCTTTGATGATGACTCTTCTAGTATTGCCAGTGGTGATGGCGGGGCGGAGTGGCCGAGGGGTAGTAATGGCGCTGTGAACAGTCAGCATCATGCTCATGATGGTCAGATATTTGAAGAGGAAGATGACGACGACAACGACGACGACGACGATTCAGATCAGGAAAATGCCGTAGTCACATTTTCACCTCGAAAACGCCCAGCCCCCGATGCATGATGCTATTTCTGATTTTTTGCCGATTTTTAATTCCCATACAACTTTTCTTATTCTTCGTTTCCTGGCTTCCCTTTCTGATACCACCATTCTTTGATTCCATCGTGACCCACGCCTCATTCTCTCAACCACACCCATCTTAGAGGTTTGATGAGTCCACTCATTTCTCTCCATCTTATTCCCGAAGGACTGTATTAGAGTAGTACTATTAGTCTCCCTAGACGACGCGATAAGTGTCTGCACTGTACAATACTTTACACAGGTAACACAACAAGCATTACAGCCGGATAGATGATAAAGCTAATGATAGCGCCGGTGCGCTTCGCAAGTAGTCAAACATCGGGCATATTGACAGAGAAGGGAGCAAGAAAGCTAAGTAAAAATATGCCCGGGGAAAGGAAACGTGCATGGGGTATCTGGATAACGAGTGGTGGTTGGTGTGTAGGGCCTGGGCAAGGCCTGGGTCAAGCAAGACATCATCATAAGTATAGACAATGAATGGATCAGAAAATGAGTGTGGGTGCATGGATGGCATGTGCATAATGATCCAGAAGCAGCAGGATCTGAAAGAATAAAAGGGACAAAAAGCATATGTGACATGAATGATCAGCGAATCCCCCGGGGAGGAGGTATGATAAGTGAGAATCGCAGGTAATCATGTGGGCCATCCACGAGCGATACGCGCCGCACCACCGCCAACTCGGCCAAGGAAGTTCCAAATGGCCGCAGTGCCATCCGGCGAAAATCCCTCCCCAGCAGCCTGCATAGTGTTGAAACTGCTCCACGCTGCACGGTCGTAGTATGTCGGGCCACCGGGCACAGTATACTGCGGGGCCATATACGGGCTCGCAGCAAGCAAAACCAACGCAGACGCGCCAATCCACAGGACCACTTGCGTCGCAAGGCTTGACCCTGTGCTCTTGTCGCCGTATACATAAGTGTTGTAGATGTTGTAGAATTTCCCACTGCGGCGCTTGCCGTCCTTAGAGGGCTTTCCCACCGTACGCTCGGAGCCCTCAATGACCTTGTCGATGACAAGACAGTCAACGCCAAGCTCCTCCTTGAGCGCCTTCCACTCTTCTACCGCCTCAGCGGAAATGCCGCCTTCCATGGGCTCGAAAGGTATTTTGATACCGGGGTGGTACTTCTTCAGCGTCTCGGCTAGGGCGCGCCATTCGTTGGCTTCCTGCTCCTCGGGGTTGATTTGGTTGTAGGCGGGAGGTTCATCATGTGGTTCTAACGTGAGAGGACGTGCTCTGGGGGTAGGGGGGAGGATGGTCGATGAGGATGAAGCAAGGCTCTCGACTTGTTCTGCTAGAGGGGACGTAGAGCCGGAACCAGAGACCTCAGGCTCCTCTTCTGTCTCTTCTGCCTCCTGCTCCTCTTCAACTTGCTCGGTTTGTATCTCCATCTCAGCCATCATGCGAGGGATGGAAATGGGTTCTGGCTCCGTTTGGGTAGAGAAGGAGGTAAGCCGTGGTTCGTCGGTCTGGGTGCTGAATGAGACGTGAATGACCTTGGGTTCGGGGTCAGTTTGTGTTGAGTGTGAGGTGGAGAAGTAATCGGGATCATATTGACAGGAGCTGTCAGAATACTCCTTCGTTTCTTCGAATGTCCTAGTTTCGAGCTTGTTTGCCCGACTTGCAACCTTCTGAGATGAACGAGAGGGACAAAATCAATAATCCACGTCCTGAGGGAATAAGGAAAGACAACTCACGCGCTTCGTCCTCGTAATAATGGTCTGAATAACATCCTCTCCTTCCGTGTCCTCTCCATCCTCCACCTCAATCGTCTGCTCCAATAACTCCTTTTCAACAGCCGACTCATCTTTATCATCACCCATGTCCCATTCACCTTCCATTTTCCCCGCCAACTCCGCCCCGAGACTCTTACTTATCGTATTCGCCGCACTCGACTGCCCGCTCCCTCCATGCGCCACCGCGTTAGTCCGCATCTCGTCCATGTCGAAGCGCATCCGGTCAATCGTCTCCTTCAGTAGGAGATTCTCCTGCTTCTGCTCGTCGAGTTGCACATGCGCCTGCTGCGCGATCTCCAGCTCGCCCTCGAGCGTCACAAGGCGGACCTCGTATGACTCATGCTCTCTCGCCCATTTGGCGGCCTCCACCTCGTGCAGAGATGAGTTGTCGCGCAGGCTGCGGATGAGGTCTTCGCGTTGGCGCAGTTCGTCGCGGTATCGCTCGGAGACAGCTATGGGGTTGGGTGGGATCCATGAGAGAAGTCAAAAAGAACAGGGGTTACATAACTTACCACACTGTTCTTGGTATTGTCGCTGTAAGCTAGTATACGTTGTCCGCGCATGTTCCAAAGTTTTAGTTACTTTCGCGATCTCCATTTCCAACTGGCCAATCTGGGTCATATTTTGCCGCTGATGCAGAGTCAGTCATATCAGTAGTTCCTTCGCGTACGCATGGGGAGAGAAACGAACCTCCTTAGACCGTAGCTCCTTCTCTTCGCGCTTCGTCGCATTCAATTCGCTCCTCATTTCTTCCAGCTTCTGCTGCATATCCTCGAGCTCTGACTCGTGCTCCAAAAGCTTATTCTGCAGCGTCTTCTCCGCCTCATTGAGCTTCCTCCCAAGCTCCGTATTCGCCCGCTGCAACGCCTCCAGTCTTTCCAAGGGCTCCATGGATGCAGTCGAGCTCGCATTCATGCGTTCCATGACAAGGCCAAGCGACGAGTCCTCCTCTTCATCCGAGTCATCTTGCCCAGGCATCGGCAACGAGGACATACCCTGCAGGAAGGATTCATCGGGGTGCTGCGCCCCACGGTACAAAGGCTTAGCGTCGATAGTATGGTCTTCGTCATCGAGGGCAAAGGCACTGCCGAATGAGGATTGCGGGTGCGATTGGGTACGCGAATGAGGCCGGGACGGCGGCCGCCCAAAGACAGGCGATGTAACGGGTGAAAAGGTGTTAAGCCGGGGCGACATGGCGGGTGAGGTCGGATTCGAAGGGGCGCGTGAACGGCTGGGTGGCCGTCCGAATGAACTGGGGCTTGCAGAGAATGACTGGAAGACGTTGTCAGTGTAAAGCTTGTAACGTTAAGATAGAAAGTATAGAATATGGTTGTAATTACCTCTGAATCACTGCGACTGCCTGCATCGCTCTTCCGTCGCCGAGCAGGTGCTGGTCGTCTCGCTGTCCAGCTTGATGGTGCGGTGGTTGTCAGGGGTACCGCACGCTGACGCCGCTCGTTGTCAAAGGGAGATTTAGCTGGTGTCTGTGGAGGTCCAACGGACGACTGACGGCTGGAAGCGCCACTCGATTCGTAGTCGTCATCCCGGTCACTCGAACGTCCTCGTTCATAATCTTCGTCTGTATGCGAAGGGCTATCTGGGGGGCTATTTTGCGTTTTCTGAGCGACATAACTGCCCAGAATAGATGGTGTGCATTGAAGACCGGGGTTCTGAGTGAGAAATGCCTGGAATAGTTCAGTTTCTTGGCTATCGAGCAGCCTCATTCCTGGATATGCCTCTTCGAAAGCATCAAATACATCGACCAGATTATCTGCTGGTATAACTGGCTCTCCTGCGTCGTTCCATTGGGATTTGGGATGGTTCGTAAAGATATCTTGAAGTTGTTGTTGTATGTCCTCAAGGGACAGCCTGCTGCGTTCGAAAGTTGTCTAATTGAAAGGTTAGTATAGAGTGTTAATAGGCCAATAGAACCAAAGGTCACTGACCATGAGTTGTTAATCAAAGATGTTATATATAAAAGAGTTACTGCACCATTTCAGTTGGGTTCAAATGTTCAATGTTCGAATTGAACAAGCCAAAAGTCTCCATAACAATGTTCGCAAACAAACAGTGATCAATAAATATTTCCCAATTTGTCAAGAAATCGCGTGCGTCATTGGCATCAAACTTGCCCACAGACAAAACCAGTGTTCATTAAAGTATACAACTAATCGACATGCACAAAGCGACTCTGAGTCAAAGGTATGGGACAATTAAATAAGATCTCGCGTTTGGATGATCGTAGGACAATCAATTAAAGTGAGTGAACATGGTCAGTCAACAGTAATGTGCAAACAAAGAGCAGATATGCCTCATGCCACATGTACTTTAGAGCTGGAAAGCTCTTCCCCATCTGCAGCGTCCGAGTCTGAGTCTGGAGGTGGTTCATCGTCACTTTCGCCCTCCTCCCAGCGCTGATGATTCGGGTTTGCAACCAAAAGGTCTTCGACTTCGTCGCCCTGCTCTTCTGTCAAAGCCTTGGATCAGTTTCTACTGTAGCATGATGAGTTGGGTAACGTTAAACCTTTTTGGCGCCGAGATTCCGCATAGCTTTTCTCTAGGTCATCTATGATCCGCTCTTGCATCGCGGTCACTTCATCAGCAGACGTGCACGTTTTGTAGCGTTCTATCAGGGTGCTGAAATGCCAAACGAGAATGGTAGACGTTAGGCGTGCATGCAAACACCAAATAGGCAAAGAATCATACCGATTGACTTTATAAAATGAGCCACCCCATCCAAACCCACTGAGCAATTTTTCTGCGTAAGTGTCAAATCCGGTGATGTAGAACGCCGCAGCGAGCGCCTCGACACAGTTCAGCCGCCAGGGCTTCCCATAGTTGACTGGATTTGTGGCAATAAGATACGGAACTAGAAAGACAAAGGTGATCATCAGTTAGACGATGGTGTTCGTGGCAACATGAGTGAGCTTACGAAGTCGTTCATGAGGACTTGCAATCTTTCCAAATGGGACATCATCCAGCCGTGCCCACGAGCACTCGACAACCGCAAGACCCCCATTTAGCACAATATCGCGGTCCGCAGGACTGACAACTTGTTTCCCCTTAGGTCTGGATCAATCAGACAGGTATTCGTTCAGCATGTGTTCGGCCCAGAGATGAGATAACCAAAGAGACTAACGAGACTACTATGCCTCTAAATCGCGAGCCGACTTTCAGCTCTTTGATTAGCCCCAGCCTGGAAAGCTTCTTCCCAGAGCAACGGCGTGGATCACAGTGGTCAAAATCCTAAGATGGAAGAATTCAAAGGTCAGTTAGGGGCGATGAGATAGTGACTTGATGGCTCACCCACATCGCTACAGGCACTTCGATATTCACATCGTCTCTGTCGTCATTATCATCGCTTCCAGATGATCCCTCCTCCGAACCGTCGTCGTCACTGTCTTCAACAGTGTCAACGGCACTTTCTGGTCGTTCATCGAGACGGCTGGAAATGTCCCGTTCGCGCCCTTTGAATGGTGTACCTCTAGATCCACCTCTTCCTGATCCTCGGCCTCGTTTGCTCCCGCGATGCGAGCTTGTCGAAGGGGCACCACTGTTTTTTCGGCCCATAGTCCAGGGAGTAGAAGGGAAAGCAGAAATCCTAAGGTTAGGGTCAGGACGAATCTTGTCGGTCTCCCTTTCTTTTGACTTCACTTGTCACCATACTCAAACTTGTAAGTATAGTTAACTCTATTCATCCATGAGTTCACCGGCCCTTTTTTTCGAAAAATGCGACTAATGTAGTAGGATTGTCATATAGAATTTCAACAGAAGCTCTACCGGTTCCTCTTCCTCTATGCGTCAGATATGATTAGTCGTTCAAGAAATAACTGAGGCTAGCCGCTACAGCGAGGCTCTAGCTCTACAGCTTCCCACCACCATCTCACAATGCCAGGAACTCAGAAAGCGCTCTTCTTGGAATCCAAATTTAGCGACTACGACCTTGGGGAGCAACACATTAATGAACCCGGTGCAGGCGAACTCCCGGTAAAAGTTGAGGTGGTCGCCTTGAACCCTGCCGAGTGGAAGATTCCAGTCCGTGGCTTTAATTTTCCCTACCATCGTTGGGGGATCGGAGGTCACAGGTGTTGTCAAAAAGCTCGGTAATGGGGTCTCTGGGTTCGCGGTTGTATCCATGACCGCCGCACAGTGTTTTCCAATGTGCTTTGACACGCACACAATGAGGACTTATGCTGAGACGACCGCCAAGATCGGTTGTATGGCAATTTGATCAGGAGAAAATCTTGACCGCATTCAGATCCCACCGCATATCTCTTTCGAAGAAGGTGTGACGATCCCTGGTACCATCTCATCTGGGTTATGTGGGCTGTGCCTACCTCGCCTGCATGTGGTTGGCCTCGCACCTCCCCTGGATGCATCCGCTCGCAGAATCTATGCTGGTAGGCGACTCGTCGTCCTCAGCACATCATCCAATGTGGGCCAGAACGGTGACTATTGCTTTAGATTCTTACCTTTATTCACTCATATCCATCTCCTAGTCGTCCAATTGGCCAAACTATCGGGATTCAACACCATCGTGGTCACTGCCTCTCTGAAAAATGCGGAACACCTCAAGTCCATAGGGGCTACGCACGTCATCGACCGCAATGCCTCTCCCGCTGGGAAAAATCATCCCTGGCCCCGTTGACATCGTATTGGACTCTGTATCGTTCCCTGAAACCAGCAACTCGGATACAACCTAATATCCGACGGAGGATTCCTGATCCTCATCTTCGACCCATTGAGGGAATCCAGACGACTGAGGAGAAGACTATAATCACTTTACAAGGCAGTCGGACACACCCGCATACCTGCCCCCTCGGCATCCAGTTTTACAGATGGAGCTGTTGGATCAGGAGCTGATTAAAGTACGTTGCTTGATACCGTTCTATAAACAAGGCTTCTGATGAAAGCTGCCTTCGTCAGCCTAACAGGTACGAGGTCGTTCCCGATGGATTGAACGGCGTTTCAAGGGGGTTGGAGAGATTGAAGGCCAATGAGGTGTCGAGCGCGAAGTTTGTCGTGCGGATCAAGGAGACCGTCTAAAGGTGTCTTTTTTGCCCGAAGCAGTTACTGGTCGGACTTTCACTCTGGAACTCCCCGTGTTGAATGCAAACGACTCAATATCTGGGGCATAGCACTGATCAGCCAACTTCTTGGATAAGGACTTTTCGATTGAGCTAGAATCTGCCTCGACTGCTGGGTCTCTGAGCGCATTTCGACCATTTTTCTGTTGAAGTACAAGTACTGAAGCCTGAACACGTTGAACACTTGGCTCTCTTACTTATAAATGCTCGTTTGTGTTGCGAGTTCTACGTAAACCGAATCTCGATTGATGCAGATAGCTTTTGACACTACAAGAATGGAATCATGGTCAGGCAGTAGCATCGGGAGGGAATGGCTGTGGTAAGATTTTTGGGAATGATAACGCGATGCGAGTTTAATGTAATATTGCGTTCAATTTCTCACTAATTGTAACCAGAACGGCCTCCCAGGTATGTATCTTCACACGAGTGTCTTGTCTTGGGATCGCGTTAGTGACGCTGTACACGTAACTAGTTCGTTACTGTGCACGCCTAGGTTCCTGGTGGAATACAAGCCTTTCACTTGTTTCTTATCCAAGATGTTAGTGGCCATGTACAATTGCGGGCCTTGCTACCTCAAGTGAGCAAATCGTCAGTGTTTACACCAACATTTTGAGGTGGCGGAAATGCTAGTGGTTTTCTGGTCCCGTTTGGCGCTCAATATTCGGTGCAATTTCTTCGAGTCTTCCATGACAAGTCTTTCATGGCATTCAATGTGTCGGAAGGTCATAAATCCCGAGTATCCTCTGGTTGAATTATTAGCAATCTTACAAGTAATAATGTGAGTACCTTAAACAAGGAACATAATACAAAGGGCTACGGCTCGCTCAGCCAGATACCTTCAGGCTTCAGTATCTCAAGCAATGCTACCAGTAGAGTTTCCCCTGCAACATTATGCTTCAAGCATCCACACTGTCATGGATCCTGCACCGTACCGACTTACTACTAGAGCCACTATGATTCATCACGAATGTTCTCTATTAAAAAGGTAGTAATTTGGCGTACTCCCCCATCTGTTCACTGATCACCATGCCTCTGCGCCAGGGTTCATACTACAAAATTAATTTTAAGCATTTCGTCCGCAAAACCTATCACTTTCACGCCTGAAAAGTGGGGTACGTCACGTAGCTTTATGGCATGCAAACTTCCCGTTGCTGATGGATACTGCTTTAGTTGCTGTTGTCTTGGATGCTGATGTGCCCCAAAAAATGGTAATTTTTGATTTTAAGTTCATTACTCTGTCTTCTCAGGCTCATTTTTCAAGTTTGTTGCTCAATACCTTGGAGACGACCCGTGGACACTGCAGTGTATAGATGGAAGACAGCTTTACCTCGGGTATGCCTCGCCCGCGTAACGGATAAAATGGGCTGAGGCTACGCCGGATGCCAGTGTATGGTCCATTGACCAGTGTCAGACCCACGGTGGCGCAGGATATAGGTAAACCAAATTATTGTTCCCTTGCGGTCACTTACTAATACCTTTTGTCGGTCGTTCGACAGTGTTAAGGCTTGCGATGCTACCGAAAAAAACTATGCTTGACCTTAAAGATGCGAATCCGAACGACGGTGCTTGGCTTTGGTTTTATGGGCCCAATAAAACTGCATCACGAATGTGGTTATTTGAAGAGATTCCGAACCCCATGTCTTCTAACTCGAGTAAGGTGGACGACAAACATCGACATCTACCAAACTTAGGGGAAAGCGTGATTCTGGGTGACAAACCTATAAAAATTAGAATGTCAATCAAGTGAAGCCAAATGGACAAAATATATTGACACCGAAAAATTGAGAACAAGAAAATGCAAACTTTTGTTGGAAGCCGATTTCTTAGAATGTGCTCCCACGAAATGCCATTCAAATTTTTCTCACAGAACTCCCTTGAGTGTATAATACACGTGATGCCAGGCGCGTCGCTTCATGAATTCGTATCATCGTGGGTTGCGTGGTAAGCGAGCTGCTCGGGCTTGTCAGAAGTACTGTGGTCATCATCGCATGCTGCCAGAGACGATTATCCAGGAGTTGGATGACACAAGATTTTTAACGATGATTGACTTTAAAACTTGATCTTAATCAGCTCTATATTATTGATATTCACAATCACTAAATACCTTAGTAGTTCCTTGTCAAGTAACAGAGTACTTGTAATTTTCTTTCCATTGAGAGTCGAGAGACGATGGTTGCTCTGATTACGACGCGACGAAGCGTCTTGATCTCAAATCAGCTGACTTGTCACACCCGCCACATTTGCAAGAGAAAAATCCACAAAACGAAAATTGATGAGTGAATTTATCTAATTCGATGGCCTCGTTCGGATACGGCCATCCATCGAAACTACCCAGCTCACCACCACGACGCAAGTCATATACATAGCGATCCACTCGCTCTTGAGTACCTCTCTCTCAGATCCATTGGAACCATCAGTCCTTGGTCAAGTAAGGTTACCATTCGAGATTATAGAAGCAGTGGCGGAACAGACTGAGCGATCCTCACTACCGAAGCTCTCCCTTGTTTCTAGAGCCGTTGTGCGCAGATGCCGCTCCCTGCTCTTTCAGACCCTTGGTTTTGGTCACAACATACGGGATAGTTCCCGGCTCGATCAGTTCCTCCAGCTGCTCCAAGATCCTACAACCACTATTGGTCCTAGCGTCAAGGAAATCGTCATCCATAGCCTCTATCATCCGAGGAATTCGCACAGCGAAGACAATGGAGCGAAAACATTGACTAGTCTTCGGCTTGGTTTTATCTGGTGGATTGCGTTCCTCGTCATATTGTAGACGTCATTTTGAGTCTTCGGGTCTCCCAACTTGAAATTAAACATGTGGAGAGCTTTGGATGTATCAAACATTTCGCTGAACTAGTGCAAAGCCCTTTGGTTGTGATTAGACCTCATCATTTTCCCCTGTATAACGTTCGGCCTCCCACCATGGAAGATCTCTCCTATTTCCGTTTATCGAAACAGGACTTCGACTTTCAACCATCGACAGCGTTACTTTTGTGTTCTTTTGGGAACTCTCGATGCAGAATCATGTGGGACGAATCACAGTTGACAGTTGATGCGCTCCACCTGCGCTTGCTAGAAAATGGACTACACTACTACATGTTCTCCTTGGGATTGAGTTTATGCCAAATGGGACCGTTGCTGCGGTCTCTATGTGTGTGCATTGAAAGTTCCCGGTTTGAAGGTGATGCTTAAAATTTTGACTTAATACAAACTTAATACCTCATTAACTGGATTTCACTTACCATAGAATCACTGGATTCATTTTCACAAGCAGATTTATCGCAATACACCGCCCTAGAATATCTTCATTTTGAAAAGTTATGCATTCCCTACCACCTGGATGAATCACAGACACAATATCGAAATGATGGGAAGCCTTCCTTGGTCAACTGTGAAGACAATCAACTTCATTATCGACCCCATGTATGACTTCTTGGAGAAAGTTCTTGACAAGTTAAAGATGTTTCCTTGGCAAAATACAGTGAAACGACTTCAGCAATCTCACCCCTCAGTACAGCTGATTAAATTTACTATTATTACTCACGACTTTGAATCCGTCGCCCCTTATCTGGCAGAATTGGATGGAAATATCCACCATGACCTTAATGCACGTATACAGGCCACTTTTAAATGGCTAAATTAGATGGGGTATGCTTCAACCTCTACTAACTTCCTTGCGACTAACAGTATTTTTCTAAAGGGGAATTACCCTATCTCGACCTTATGAATCTTCTGGGGATTATTCCGTTGTTCCTTCAAAAGCTCCATGCACTCCCGCTGCGAAAGTACCGATAACAACGATTTGGATGCAGTAGCATCAGACGATGTATTTCTGAATACCTCCTGTCTTTGTAATAGTCCTGGCTTGTAGGGAATTGCATACAGCCGCTTTCAATTCGCAAACGAGAGCAACTTCAATGGAAGGAAGGGAGGAAGTGGAAAACGCCAGATAACATCTAGATGTCCAAACATGACTCCCACGTCCTTATTTTGTTGGACACAAGCAATGCATAATTCCGCCTCGTAAATCATCAAGATTAGTGGCGCAATCCTAGATGATGTGTCAGAGGTGATTAGTCGTTCGACGGACTGACTCATCTCCCTTGTTGAACGGCAGTGGGCGAGCTTGGTAAGGATGACTAAAACAGCAGCATTAGCACCATCAACTGTCACTGCGGTGATGAAAGACACCAACTCATCCAGAACTAGTAAAGAGCTCCAGCGGTGATGTTTCGTTTCACCCGACTCTGGCTTCTAATACTTTTCTTTGAACGGTGATGTTTCGTTTTACCCGACTCTGGCTTACTTTTCTCGCCCTAACGGCAGCTCTTATTGCAATGCTTTGTCGTCAACATGTCGACCGAAGCGCCCTGCATATTTTCTGGAAACCGATGGACCAACTTTACAAATCATCTGAATCGTTATGGCGTTCACATGTCCATCTTCGATCAAGTCTGATAGCACCGTATAAATGGAATCCGAATCAGCCTCGCATCTCATCACCATCTCACAACTCTGCTACTTACCACCACCTTGCAATGCCGGGAACACAGAAAGCACTCTTCTTAGAATCCAAATTCAGCCAATACAAACTCGGGGAACAGGCTATCCATGAGCCTGGTGCCGGCGAACTTCTGGTGAAGGTCGAGGTTGTGGGTTTGAACCCCGTCGACTGGAAGATTCCAGCCTACGGGTTTGATCTTCCCTACCCCATCGTTGTAGGCTCGGACGTCACAGGCGTTGTCGAGAAGCTTGGCAATGGGGTCTCTGGGTTTTCTGTCGGGGACAGAGTGTATGTTACTTCGATATCTGCTGTAATTGATAACTATCATGACTGATCACGATCACGTAGTGTTTTCCAAAGCGCTTGGACACGCACACAGGGAGGATTCCAAGAGTACGCTTTAACTTACGCCGAGACGACTGCCAAGGTTAGTCGTGTTCTAGCTTGATTATGAGACGATGCTGATCAGCCCTTTCAGATCCCGCCGGGCATCTCTTTCGAGGAAGCGGCGACGATCCCCGCTACTATCACATCTGCATTCTGTGGGTTGTACCTAGACCGACCGCATGGAGTTGGCCTCACACCTCCCTTGGAGGCATCCGCTCGGGGAAAATATGCTGGTAGGCCACTCGTCGTCCTCGGCGCGTCGTCCAACGTAGGCCAGAACGGTGATTATTTCCACTTGAGATTCTTGCCTTCATCACTTATATCAGTATCCTAGTCGTCCAACTGGCCAGGTTATCTGGATTCAATCCGATCGTTACCACTGCCTCTCTGAAAAACGCAGAACACCTGAAGTCAATCGGTGCTACGCACGTTATCGACCGCAATGCCTCTCCCGCTGCACAAACTATAGAAATTCGCAAGATTATTCCTGGCCCCATTGATATCGTATACGACTCCGTATCGTTCCCTGAGACTCAAAAGATTGGCTACAGTCTTATCTCTGACGGAGGTTTCTTGATTCTCGTTATTCCGCCCACTGAGGGGGTCGAGACAACGACGCAGAAAACTATAATCACCTTCCAAGGCTTTTGGGCACAACCGCATACCCGTCCCCTCGGCATCCAGTTTTACAGCAAGTTTACGGAGCTGTTGGATGAGGGGCTGATCAAGGTACGTTGTTGAGCGTCAATACGCGTGCATTTCTGAGACAAGTTGCTTTCGTTAGCCCAACAGGTACGAGGTCGTCCCCGGTGGACTGAATGGTGTTTCAAAAGGGTTGGAGAGATTGAAGGCCAATGAGGTGTCGGGCACGAAGCTTGTCATACGGGTTAAGGAGACGGTCTGAAGAAGCCAATTTCGTCCGAATCAGTTAAATTGTACATTGTATGTTCGAAATCAGTGAATGCCACAGATGATATAGACATGACAAGCTAACCTGGATCTCTGAGATGATCACTTGATATTTGAAGAATATATCTGCCATAGTATCGTATCGCTGTAGTAGGTTTCCTGGCAAAGAGCATGCTTACCTTCGACGAAATCGAAGCCCGTTTTGAACGGAAGCGTCGTGTCAGCAACTGTGGGGGAACGCTGACCTATTGGCTATATCAGCTGTAGGCTCGGGTGTGTAGGAATACCCTGGTTACTGCAGCCAGCCATTTGGCAGACTAGCTAGGCTGTATAAAGAGGCTCTCGGATAAACGCGTGTGGGTGAAGCCACGAGATGTCTTTTCACTTTCTGTCTGAGTTTACCTCTAGCTATTCCTTAGTCAAGATCTTCTTTAGCCTCGGATGGTGGAAATGCACACCTGAATGCGGTTTGATTCAGCTTGTTAGCAAAAACTTGGAGTCTGCTTTTTTCGAAGCTACTGAAAGAGCCACCGAGATTCCGTCAAGGAAGACTCCCACACAGCCTCATTTAAAGTCGCTAAGCTCCCAGGCGTTGAGGAGGAGAGGATATTTGGAGAGAAAGGACTCGGGCCGAGTTCGCCGTAATGTGGCTGCATCCGAATGCTGTACCGGTTCAAGCGGGATATAAGAATGATTGACTCCAACCTGAAAACCAGTGATCCCGATGACCCAGAGCCAAAATCAACTCACGGAGCAGTATATCCAGGACAGTTTTCACACTTATCTCAAGTCTTCACTTG
This sequence comes from Tephrocybe sp. 9980TJB, assembly GCA_018220975.1. NCBI lineage: Eukaryota > Fungi > Basidiomycota > Agaricomycetes > Agaricales > Lyophyllaceae > Tephrocybe > Tephrocybe sp. 9980TJB. The sequence goes on along the minus strand of JABAJU010000206.1, from coordinate 4,965 downwards.
CACAAGCAAAGGCCGAGAGACTGCTCGATGCCGACATCCTCAGCAGTGCCGAAGGTGATCTCATGATAACAGGTATGAAAATCTAATCTGTTTGTTGTTCAAACAAGTGTTCGTCTAAATAGCGTTGATTTTTACAGGTCCAGCATTATGCCTTTATTTTGCTGCTCTTCGATGCACTACAAACCCACCATCTGTACCCCTTCCACGGAGCTCAAAGTCTGGAGTACCTGTCGAACTTTCGTCCGATAATTGCCCCTCAGCCTTTGTCGGATTCTTACAAGTTTGGGCAGGAACAGTTCCTGTCATACAAGGTCTCGTACCAGAACAGCAACATGATCTGGCACGCGTAATCTGTGGGCTTGAACCCATCGCTCAGCCAATAAATCCTGTTATTGGTGGAATTGCTGCGGATCTTCGCGCTGTCGCTATTGAAATAAGTCAGCGTAGGTCATTCCAGGATCGATTCGCAGGAGATCTCCAAGCCGCTCTCGACTCTGGGGCAGCCCCTGGGAGTCCTGCGAAAAGGGCCACTTTTGTTCCACCGCCAATATACGACCCCTCTCTATCTCCCTCACCAACCCCATCCCCACGTCCATCCATATCCAGCGAATCTCGCCCTTCATTATCTTCCCTAACCTCATCTCGTACGAATGTGTCTTCTTCGTCATCCCATCTTTCTCCACCACCGTCTGCTTCGACCTCGAGTTTCCCTAGACGCAGCCCCTCCCCGACTGTTCTCGCACCCAACTCGCCAGCTATTGAATTTATTCGTGAAACGTTATACGCATCTCTCGCGGATGCTTTAGAGCGTCAGCCATCCCTCAGAGCGCTCCTTAAGCGTGATCCCCCGCGTGCATACTTTGCTTCTGTCGCATACGCCATCCTCGACGTCGCAACGACCTCTGTTACTCCTGACGGTTCTATTGTTGGGGTACTAGGGACACCACTGACACTGGCGGACTGCCCACCCGAGCTTAGACCATTCATGTTGGAACTCACGGCGATTGGAACGCAGGCCAAGGAGATAGAGGACCAGGACAACGAGGCTGCGATGAAGTACGCTCAGCGTGGAGAGGATATCCCTCCGTCGAAGATGGACAGAGTGAAGAAGATGCTGGAACAAGGTGTGGGCTATGCGGAGGGGAGAAGGGAAGCGGAAGAGGGTCGGAGGAGCGTCGAAGGGAGGGCGGTAGCTTTCACAAACCGTATCAATGCTCTTAGTCTTGGGATGACGAGGCTCAGGGCGTTTAGAGAGCGTCAGGAGACAGTCTTCAAGGTTTTAGCTGGAATCGGTGCATAAGAACTTTCGTGACTACCTTTGCTATGCGATATGTTCTCATTAACTATACCTTAACCTTCCATGTATACCAGTTACATATTATCTAATTAAAGAAAAACATGTAGAAGACCTCGTCATTTGTCCGTGACTACCAATCCTCTCCAACACCCGAGATGAACATTAAAGCTTAGCACGCCAGAGTTTCACTGCTCACGCGCTAATGGCCAGCAATGAAATACTTCAACATATTATTTCTAGTATATACAAATCAGGTATATACTGTGTGCGATAACGCTTTTAATACAACAATACTACATGGTACACTGATACATGCACTTCGACGATTAGCATTAAATTTGCGAGGGAGAATAAGCATAACGTGATAAATAGGTTTTACAAAGGCTGGGAAGCATCAGCATCATTCTGCTGAGGGTCACTGGAGGTCGAGGCAACCCACTCAACAACCGATGAGAGCGACTGTCTGGGTTGGGGGTGGTGAATGAATGGATGCTCAAGGAGGGTGATATTCGGTGACACTGCTGTCGGTAAAGCGGTGTCGAGACTAGTAACGGAAAGAGGAGACGAGGCGAGAGAAATAGTAGATCCAACATCGGTCGATGAGCAAGCGGGGAAGACCTCAATCTTGCACTTTCCCTTTTCCTGGTGGTACTTAAGGCCATTAGGATTGAGGTACGACTTCGTGCAACCCGGTGTCTGCAAAGCAAAAAAAAAAAAAAACATTAATGAGCAAGTATGTCCAGTAAAGCGGCGAGGTGAAGCGTACAGGACACTGGTACGCCTTCTTAGCTCGTTTACGCGATGCAGCAAGCGGTGTACCGGTAAGGTCAACTTTCCCCTTTCTTTTTGCCGTATGTTGCTTACGTTCGAATGACGGAGCCGAAGAAGGGCTCCGACGACCCTTATCCCCGTCGCCGATCTCGGACCCAATTTTCTTGCGCGGAGGCTCGGGAACAACGTCGAAGAGAGAATTGTCAAGTTTTGGTGGATTCGTGGCAGCGTTGTAGCAGTGCTCGTAGGTGGGATACTCGGAAGCATAGGTATCGGACTGGTAGACCAAAGGGTGAGAAGCAGCGAGCTCAGAGATATATGTGGGGCTGGAGATAGGCCATAATGTTACGAATCTTCGAGGAGGAGATGATTCTGGTGTTTGAGCACCGGGAGAGGAGGGTGGAGACGACGATGGCGAATCCTCGAAGGGGACAGGGGTCTTAGAATTGAGCGAATGACCAGTTTTCTTGATGTCGTAGTGATCGAGTAGCGCGTGCAGATCTGGTAATAGTGTATTGCAGCACAAAAAATTCGTGCACTGAATAGTATCATAAGTTGAAGGTCATAGAAGCATAGAGCAAAGCGGCCGTACAAATGTGCGCTCGAGTTCCTCAACACCCAGGAAGTCATCCGTCTCCATAGGCATAGTGGCCTGAGTCCTAGAATGTGTACACTGGTCAAGCCTTTGAAAAATGCGAGCAACTATAATCCACTCACAAAGTCTGTTGTTCAATGTCGATCATGGTGGAATTGGAAGGGTGAAATGTGGGAGGAGGACATGTAAATACGCTACGATGCTAATTAAAAAGTTCCTCCAAGGTACGCCCCGGCTACGCGCAGGGTTATTCGCACCAACACAAGTCTCAGGGACGAAAGAATTCGAACTGCCTTGAGAAGTTTGATGCCTGGCAACAAGCATGGAAAATTGAGAGCCAGATCGTGGCTTCTTCCTTTTTAGTCTTCCGTCCGCGTTCACCCGGCGTCAAAGGCGGCCATGAGTTTGTCAAGAGCCACTGCAGAAGAAGGCTCGAAGACTCGCTCGTAGAAGCTGCCTAAGAATGGGAAACCTCCTAGTTCGTATGTTTTCGGCGCATCCACACGTCGAGAGCATCATATTTATTATCCATGACGACCGCAAGAGGCGTAGCCCACTGCTCTCGGAGCAATTCAGCTGAACGGGGACTTGTCGACACGGGGACCTGGTGGTAGGAGCGAACCTGAATTAGTTGATGGGACAAGATTTTTGACTTGAGCGTGTGAACTGAAAGTCCGTCTCTTCCGCGTCTCAAAAAAGAAATATTGCTGCATTGGTAGCCACTTGTTTCCTACCAAGCCGACGTTGACCGTCATGGTCATGGGTTAAAGAGGTTTAGTCGCATCAGGCCATTCTTCTGCATGAACTAAACGCTGGTGTTTACACAATAGCATTCCTTTCTGGTAAGTATCATACACGGACGAACGCTTGGGAAAACGAGTGGTGAGTCACATAGATGGCAGGGCTTCCTTCGAATGTTGTATTCTAAACAGGTAGTAGTCTCGTCAGGCTGACGTCTTTATAAGCAAATGTGTAGTGATATAGAGCTCACAGTACACCCAACGCGGGAGCCGCTAGCGAGTTATAAAAGAGAACCGCTAATCGAGGTTGAAGTCGGCAATACACTCTAAGCATAATGGTGTTCTGATTCTAGAGGTCTGAGGTCCGCTGTCGGAGTTCTCTTCGAAACTTTTACTCAGCTCCAACTAAGATGATGAAAGTAGATCTCCTAATTCTTGGTGGAGGTTGGACTTCGACGTTCCTAATCCCTCTCTGTATTCAGCGATCTACCACCTACGCCGCAACAAGCCGCAATGGACGCGAAGGAACTATCACATTTGCTTTTGATCCTGACCTTGAGGATATCGAACCCTACAAAAGCCTCCCAGACGCACGAACAGTATTGATCACATTTCCTATCGATAAATCTGGCGCCACTACACGATTTGTACGATTGTATCGTGCTAGCCGATCGGCCAGTGGGGAGCGACTCCAGACGGGGTTCATACAGCTTGGATCAACAGGAATGTGGGATGTAAGTCAAACTTGCTTGATGTACTGAGTATGTGATTTATGAATCTTCCATGTATGCAGGGTGTTCGTAAAAAGAACTTGGATCCGACAGTTCCACTGGAGCCTCCAAAACCCACCGGGAGCTTCAAATGGTTTGACAGACACACACCGTTTGCAACCCCTAACCCTCGTGCACAGGCAGAGGCAGAGCTTCTCGCTCTTTCCTCTCTCGAATCGCCAACAACTGTCCTAAACCTTGCTGGTTTATGGGGTGCATCACGAACTCCGCGAAATTGGGTTGCACGCGTCGCTCCCACCAAGGACGCGTTGAGGAACAAGGTCATCGTCCAACTACTTCTGTTCAAGCTCTCCTATTTACCTTATCCCCCATATTTATAGGGCAGTATCCACTTGATCCATGGCTTAGACGTGTCGCGCGCCGTGCTTGCTGTACATGACAACTGGGCGAAGGCGATGGGTCAACGATGGATCGTTACCGATGGCCGCGTGCATGACTGGTGGAACCTGGCATCTGCTTGGGGCGTATGCGAAGAGGAGGAAGGAGAACGTGGACCGTGTGCACAATGGGTACGTGAGTTGATGGAAGAAGTCGACGTCAGGGCTCTGCCACGGAATGTTGAGTGTTTGGGGCGTGCGTTAGATTCACGCGAGTTCTGGTTGACATTTGGCTTGGGTCCACTCAAGGCGCATATAGATTGATTTTTATGTCTAGAGACTGAATATCATGATCATGTTGGTTTAAATTCTGAGGCACATAAAACAATTGGTGTACAGCGATGCTACAATAACCTTCTACGCGTTCGACTTGATGACACCACTCTTGACCACG
>JABAJU010000205.1:0-27663 GCA_018220975.1 Tephrocybe sp. 9980TJB | reverse complement strand
CCAGAACTCACACACAACCAAGTCCTAGTCCACCTTTCGCCCGACTCGTCTCGTGTCCGCATCCATCCCACACCCCGCTTATCCCGCGTAGGCGCGCTTCGACCTCTGTTTGGTTGGTTAGCATCAGCCCCCCTGGTGGGGACTGGGCGAGGGGTTGGTATTGGTATTGGTGTTGTTGGGTTTCGCCGGGATGAGGATGAGGATGAGGGTGAGGGTGAGGAGAGGAGGTCGTGAATGAGTCGACGAAACCCGTTGTACGTCGTAGTTTCTGCTGCTGCGACTGCAACTGCTGTTGTTGTGTGAAAGGTCGTTGTAGCTATCCATGCCCATACAACCCTCCTTCCCCCGGCGCAGACCCCTCAGGCTCAGGCTCAGGCTTACTAGCTGGCGGCCTCGACCTCCCAGTAAGCGGTTTCCGCGCATCGATATCCTGCACAAACGAGATGGCCTCGTCGTACGTGCGCACGGATGTACTGGTCGAGAAGCGAGTTTGAGTAGAGGGGTGACGAAGGCAATTGGCCATAACGTGGATGCATCGGGGAAGATGGGGACGGCGACAGGCTCGAATGGAATGCGCCCGATCCCGATCCCGATCCCTGTCTCTGTCCAGGTAAAGGCATAGGCCGAGGATGCGGCGAGGTAGATGTAGAGCTAGATCCGGCGCATCTTGAGGTGAGGGCGACGGCGGCGTAGTGCCCACGCCCACAGCTGCATATCAGTGCCCAAATGAGCTGGAATACTGTTTCCGTGTCCCCGATGCAGACGCGGAGGGGTACTTCTTGCGCTCGTGCTGATGCCTAGCGTTATCGAGTCGTCCTCGGGGCGTGGAGGCGTATGTGCGTGTTGAGAGAGGGAAACTTGGCAGACGTAGAGAGGGACAGCTGCGTGGACGGGATGAAACTGGGATTGGGATCCAAAGAAGCCTTGGGTTTGAGTGAGGCTCGCTGCACGTTCTGGCTCATTCTGCGCTGCTCTCTCTGAGAGGCTGAGGCGGTCGACGGTGTTGAATTATCGTGGGCGGTGCTGGGTTTCCTGGCCTAGAGTTGTGCTTGTACCGTGGAGGGAATATAGAACGAGTTGGTGGGAGATAGATCAGGTTAACGAGTCGGGCTGTTGACTGTGTGCTTGTGCACACCGTGGTGGGATAGTGGTAATAGTAAGAAAGTCGGGAACATGAACCTTGAATCGCTTTCTCCTGGGACAAGTTAGTTTCAATTTTAACTCCGATCACCTTTGCAATGGATTAATATTCAAGCGAGTGCTCTACTGTGCTGGTATCGCCGTTGACACAGGATGGCCCAGAAGTGCTCGTGCTCACGAGTAAATAGCGCTGAGTCCTTCCATGATGTCCCTGCCTCATTGTTGTACAGTGAAGACACAGAATCCGCAGAATCCAAATTATCACAACCCAAGGCAACCACGATCTCACGTCGCCAACTTTTCAGTTCGATGAACTCGAAGAACTTCTCGGATCCCGATTCCTTTCGCTCGATCAACGATCTTTCACGCCTATTCTCACCGCAACGAGCTCATTTATGCTCGTCACCTCGATTTCCAGTCCCCTGGCAGCTCTTTGGCCAAGTCATACCTAGCTGTCGACATGAGCACAATCACGTCGCTCTTTCCCATTAACTCACATCACTACAGGCAAAGGTACAGGTACAACTATGGCCCAGCATACCAGGACACACCCACGATACCCACTCTCATTCTAATTCAACACCGTCGGCTTGGTCATCTCCGCCGCCTTCCCGTTTGTTTAGACAAGATAAGTTTACGCTGCACAGCTTCACGTGTTCCAACACTTGCTTGGAGCATTTTCCGACCACGCAGACACGAGGCTGGTATTGTAGGGGCTGTCGAAGGGCAGAAAGTGCTGCTAGAGTCGACAATTGCGCATCATTTGGCGAGGGTGTGTTGACACGCCTTGCATGAGTGGCCAGCCCATCATGCTCATAGCCGCCTGATTACCTCCTCCGTTTTCGCAACGGAGGTCATGTTCAGTTTACTGCCAATGCGCCTCAGCTAGGAATGCTCGAATTGTTGCCCAGAGCAAGCATCGGCATAACGCTGGGATCAACGTCATAAAATATATGGCACGCCAGATCTGCTTATGCTTCTGGAGACCTCGTTCACTCGCATGTTCGAGCTGTAGGTGTTATTCCTGCCACGGCTCAAGCCCACCGTGTCGTGTTGTTGTGGGCTGCTCCCTCCGGATGGGTCTCGATTGTCTACGCGTCTACTTCTTCCATTGCACTGTACATATTCATGCTAACCTCATAGCCGACGTGAGCAGTTCCAATCTCTTGACCTTGTGTATCTTGAGGCTTATGCTTTCTTTGACAGCCCATTCGTTGCTTTGCCTGGTATGGACTACGAGCGTCCCGTGTAGTCTGAGCTATTTTAAAGTCTCCACCTTTTATTGTAGTTCCTGGGGTTATCGACATCAGGTGCACGAGCGTCAACCCATGCTTTGCAGTTATCTTGGGTAAGGGCCTCTCGTTATCCTTCATTGGTGCTCTTCGGGGAGCTGATGGATGCTATCTAGTTTCGCAATCATCATGGATGAGCCAAAAGGTTCTGCAGTTGAAGCCTGTTGAAGCCGTTACAGTACATATACAGTCTTTCACCCATCCTTGATACACCACCTGTCCTTGATACAAACACTAATATCTTTTCATCCTATACACTAACTGCTTCGGAGTTTTTTTTACAATAAAGATGTAATTTGAATTTATAAAGAGTGCACACATGGGGACATGAATTGAAGTACAGCAATGTTGAAAGACCAATCAGCTGAGAAAGTAGAAATTTGCCAATTTTAAAGGGGGAAAATGTGGGTGAAGACGTCTATTCTTTCCATATATTTTGTTACGCCTTCTTTATGTACATATATATGCATTCTCTCCCCGTGGAGATCAGCCCAGAACGCATTACTATGGCATCAATCTGTGCAGTTTTGCATGAATTTGAGGGTCCTTTACCAGTCACGTCACACCTTCTAAAATGGGATAACCCCTTGACATTTCAACGGTCGCTACCTATGACAAAACATGCACACTCAGAGCTGTACAAGGCTCGTGTTGAGCTGGATCTCAATAACACCCTACAAGATCAAGCCATGAAACTTCGAGGAAGAGCAGGTCAAACTGACAGGACCAAATGGAAAGCCTCTTGGCCTTCATAGCATCTGTGAAACCATCAGTGCACGCTACCAGGAGAAAAGTGGGGAGTATATCCCACTATCCCATTCGACACTAGGCAGGCTTGTCAAAGGTGGGAAAAGACTTTCTGATTTCAATGCTGAAAAAGCTGGTTAACAGATGGCAAGGCAACAATCCTCATTGACTACGCACTCGAAATGGCACAACGGAACTTTCCATTCAGCAGAAGGCACTTGGAGGAGCATGCAAACGAAATCATCAGCAAAAAGATCCCTGACTTTCCAGGAGTGGGAATAAACTGGGTGTCAAAATTCACAACAAAGCACCATGACCTGCTAAAACCTTGTTATGCAAATGCCATGGACAATGCACGGGCACGCGCTGTCAATCCAGAAAACAAGAAGCGCTTCTATGCCCTATATAAGTCCATAAAGGATGGCCACGGAGTTCCTGAAGATGCTGTACCAGACGACCTTCTTTATGCGGCTGATGAGACTGGAATACAACAGGGGATTGGTGTGAAGGAACGTGTCTATGCACCAGCTAGGAGTTCAATGCAGCATCAGCAGCGCAGTGGTGATCGCAAAAATATAACTGTCTTACCCACAATATGCGCTGATGGCACATACCTCTCTCCGGTCACAATCTACAAAGGAGATGGATTTCAAGTGAAGTGGTCCCAAGAGAATGTTGAAGTTGGAGGCCACGATAGGCAAGGTGTTGTGATGGGACAAAGTCGACGTCAGTACGCGCGCGGCTCGATCATATGCGCGCGCGATCGTGCACTGCACAGCAAACCGTTTTTCTTCTCGATCTCTCATTTTACTGCATAGCATACTTAAATTTTCACTTCCGACATAGTATATATATAGTAGTTAGCAAAACTGATAAAAAAATGAACTCCGCTACGAAACACTGGGTTAACGGTTTCTAGAATCTTATAGGTTATGGGCCCTGATTCCATTGCCATGTCCGCTGCTACATCCTTGTCCGACACTCTGCCATCCTCTGTACCCAAACTCGAAGCCTCTGGTCTGAACTGGGCTGTGTTCTCCGTACGCTTCCAAGATGCTGTGGAAGCGAAAGGTTTTTGGGGCCACTTCGATGGAACTTCTGTGCACCCTTGCCAGGCTGAAATAGAAGCGAAGACCCCATTAACGGAAAACCAGATTGCCACTATCACGAAATGGGATAAACACAAACTCTCTGCAAAATCGCTGTTGACCCAAAAGATACCAGACTCTGTGCTAATGCGTGTACGAACGAGGAAGACTGTCAAAGAGCATTGGGATGCAATAACGACAGAATATACAGACAAAGGCACTTATGCTCAGACAAACCTGCGACAGAAATTCCTGGAATCCAAATGCGCAGACAAAGGCAATGTTCGCGAATTCTTGGATGCACTAGGTGTTAAGCACGAAGAATTAGCTGCGATGGGAGTGGATATAGATGAAAATGATTACCGCTCCACTGTTGTCTCATGCCTACCCCCTTTTCTCTCAACCTTTGCCTCGAGTCTCCTTGCTGCTGCACGTCTCACCCCCACTCGTACTATTGCTCCTGATCTCCTAATTTCTCTCATATCCGAAGAATATGATTGTGTGCAGGTCCAACGTTTACGCCGCAGTGGAGGAAAGTTCAGATCCTTAGATGATCATGATGAAGCCATGTCGGCACATGATAGGGAGAAGAACAGGAAAGCCAAAAAGTGCTGGGGGTGTGGGGAAGAAGGACACTTCTGAAATAAGTGTCCTAAGCAAAAAAGGAACAGAGAATTGTTGAAGAAGAGTGCAGGGACCGCAAATGCCGCCGAGTCAGATTCCGACCACAATGAAGCTTTTGCTGCATGCGAATTGGACACAGACTGCGATACTGATAGCATACCCAACCGGAAAAGTGTCTCCGACTCGTCCGAAGAGGACTATAAAAGGGAAGGGAGCGAAGAGTCGTCAGAAGCTTGGTGGAGCACTGATGACAAAGAATGGAACAGAGGGCTTGACTGTACGGCATCCGAGGAGCTATCTGGGGTTGGGATGAACAAGAGCTTGGACTCGTTTCCTGGCGTTGACCTGGACTTGGAAGATATGTTGTGTGGCATGGATGGAGGATCAGAATCTGAAATTGATGAGGCCCATCTCGTCAGTAACAAAAACCAGGCCATCGACAGCGATACATGCACTGAGGTATACGATTCAGGTTGTACATGGCACATTATGCCCTACCGAAGCAACCTACAAAATTACACCAAAATTCCTCCAAAATCTTTCCGCACTGCCAATAAACGCCATTTCCAAGCACATGGAATGGGCGAGATAACTATAAATGTACCAAACGGCATAGAAAGCTCACAGTTGCACCTCACAGAAGTCCTGTATGCTCCCGAAGTTGGATACACTTTGGTATCAATTGGGAAACTTGATGACCATGGATTCTCAGTGCATTTTGGAGCTGGGAAGTGCATAATCGAGGGGCCAGATGGCAAAAAGGTTGGCAAAGTACCCAAGATTGGAAAAGGCCTCTATAAAACGATACATGAAGGTGATTTCGCTAACACAGCAGAGGAGAAAATCACCTTGGAGCAATTCCACAGACGCATGGGACATATATCACCACAAACTGCCTTGAAACTCACCCATGAAGGTTTTGCGACAGGAACACGGCTCGAAGAATCTACAACGACCAACTTTTTCTGCGAATCATGAATATACGCAAAAGCCACACAAAAACCCATCTTGAAGGTCAGAAGTGGCATGCGTGCACCCAGTTTTGGTGGCGAAATCCACAGCAATGTTTGGGGGCCATCACCTGTTGAAACCAAAACTGGAAAGCGTTACTACATAACATTCACGGATCATGTGACTCGTCTGATGGAGCTCACCTTGCTTTGTGCAAAATCTGAAGCCCTTAATGCATACAAGGACTTTGAAGTGTGGTGCAAAACCATACTGGATGCCAAGATCAAGGTTTTCCACTCTGATCGAGGTGGAGAATACGATGGAAAAGAGTTTGTCGCACACTTGAAATGCCATGGGATGGAACAGAAGCTAACAGTGCATGATACACCTCAGCACAACGGGGTTGCTGAGTGGCGCAACCGTATGATCCTCGAACATGTTCGTGCATTACTACATGCATCTAGGTTACCAAGGTTCTTGTGGGGCGAAGCCGCCTCACATGTTGTGTGGCTGATAAACCGAACACCCACAAAGGCCGTCAATGGCAAAACTCTGTACGAGGTGGCATTTGGAAAGAAACTATCGCTCAAAATGGTACGAGAGTGGGGGGAGAAGTGCTGGGTAAAGACTGAAGGTGGCAATAAACTGGGAGGGCGTGTGCGTGAAGGCAGGTGGATAGGTATCAACAGGAGGAGCGAGAATGGGGCAAGGGTGTATTGGTCTGACAAAAAGACTGTCACGGTGGAATGAAAGTATACTTCAGACCTCATATTGGCGGTAGCGAGGGAGAGTATATGATAGTCACAACCATCAACTCAAGCAACCCTATCAGCTCAACTAATCAAGAAAAGTCTAACCAAAACCCTGCACAAAATGCCACCATACCAACGCCATAGACCACAGCACCAACAAGTCCAGCACTTGAAAAATACCTCTTGTGGAAGCCACTTTCTGAACCCATCACCAAACGCAGCAAAAACTCAGAAACTCGTGAACAACGCCAACGAAAAGTCAGCCATCATGTCCAAGATATCCTAGAAGACATCGGTAAAACATCTGCATGCCCATCCGACCCAAAAATCCCAACTGGTGTGCAAGTGCCATAACTGACCAGCAAGCCCACCACTGACAAAGCCACCGGGCCTACCAAGTTTGAGGGGGAGGGCACATCTGATTGGATAATGGCTATGGAAGGTGATGATGAATATGCACTAGTGGCAGAAGTGAGCGAGGTCGAGGGACTAGAGCCACGAACATTGGCAGAGGCACAAAAGAGAGCTGATTGGCCCCTATGGGAGAAGGCCATACTTGAAGAACTGGCAACTGAAGGCCGCTGGAACTTGGGAACTCATCAAAGCTCCTCAAAATGCAAACATAGTCGGATCCAAATGGGTTTTCCGTGTGAAGAAGGATGCCGCAGGAAATGTGGTGTGCTATAAGGTACGTTTGGTGGCACAGGGTTTCTCACAAGTCCCAGGAGTGGATTACTTTGACACTTTTGCACCAGTAGCAAAGCTCGCGTCTATCTGTACTGTACTGGCCATGGCAGCACATCTGGATATGGAACTTCATCAAATCGACATCAAAGGTGCATACCTCAACAGAAGACTTACCAACAAGGAAGAAATCTATATGTGCCAGCTGCCTGGCTACAGCGCACCAGGCTCAGGTGGATTAGTCTGCCACCTACTCAAAATGCTCTACAGCTTGAAACAATCTGGACGCCGATGGTACCAACACCTCGTCGAGATACTTGTTGACCAACTAGGTTTCTTGCGTTGTGATGTTGACCAAGCCGTATTCTTCAAACGTGAAGGAAAGGAGCTCACAATAATTGTCGTGCACGTAGACGATTGCACCATGGTAGCATCAAACATGAATCTAATCAGAAATGTCAAGACTGGAGTCTCAAAGCACGTCGAAATTACTGACCTTGGCGACCTTCATTGGCTCCTAGGCATCAAAGTAAAACAGGATCGCAATCATCGTACCATTCATCTATCCCAGCAGTCCTACATTGACTCCATACTAAGGCGATTCAATCTCGAAGATGCAAAGCCACTATCTACGCCCATAGAAACCTCGCTAAACTTAACAACCGCTCAGGTGCCAATCGACCACACAGGAAATAGCAAACATGTGAGACGTACCATATCTTGAAGCAGTCGGATCGCTCATGTATGCAGCGCTCGGTACACGCCCCGACATCGTGTTTGCAGTCCAAACGGTTTCACGATTCTCCCAAAATCCTGGTGTAGCTCATTGGGAGGCCGTAAAACACATTTTTCGATACTTGAAGGGCACAAAGGGGCTCTGATTGTCCTATGGTGTAGCAAAAGAGGAGCTAAATGGATATGTAGACGCTGATAGTAGCATGGCTGAGGATTGCCATGCCGTGTCAGGTTATGCTTTCATGCTGCACAGAGGAGCTATTTCATGGAGTGAAAAGTGACAGGAAATTGTCTCGTTATCAACCACAAAAAGCGAGTACGTGGCCGCAACCCATGCTGCCAAAGAAGCTCTTTGGCTTCGATCATTTTTACATCAATTGTTCTCCTCGGACTTGGGACCTACCACATTGTTTTCAGACAACCAATCAGCCATCACACTATTGAAGGACCATCATTATCATGTGAGAACAAAGCACATTGACATTTGCTTCCACTTCATTCGATACGTCATTGAGCAAGGATCCTTACGCCTGATCTACTGCTCCACAAACAAAATGGTCACCGACATACTCACAAAAGCCCTACTATCTGTCAAAGTGAAGCACTTTGCATCATGTTTGGGACTGACGTCACTTTGAGGGGGAGTGTTGAAGTTGGAGGCCACGATAGGCAAGGTGTTGTGATAGGACAAAGTCGACGTCAGTACGCGCGCAGCTCGATCATATGCGCACGCGATCATGCACTGCACAGCAAACTGTTTTTCTTCTCGATCTCTCATTTTACTGCATAGCATACATACATTTTCACTTCCGACATAGTATATATATAGTAGTTAGCAAAACTGATAAAAAAATGAACTCCGCTACGAAACACTGGGTTAACAGTTTTCAGAATCTTAGAGAGAATCCATTGAATTCATCATGTGTTGCATTACCTTTTGACCATGGTCTGCTCTAACCTACGTGTACACAGGTTAGGTTACTCAAAGAAAGGTTGCATTGATGGTGAAATTGGTGTAGCCTACATGCAAGACTTCGATAAGCAGACAAAGACAAAAGCAAGAGGCTGTTACCGACTATTACTCGTTGATGGACACAATTCACACTACACACATGGCTTTCTCAAATATGCATGCGAGCACAGAATACATGTCCTATGCTATCTATCACATTCTACCCACGTCTACCAGGGTCTCAATGTTGTCATTTTCTCAGTCCTGAAATGGTACTAGAGTGAGGAACAAGACAAATTTGAGTGGGAGAATAAGACAAAGGTGGCAAAAACAAACTTTCTACAAGTTTACGCTGCAGCACATATCTGAGCTTTCACGTCCAACAATATCAAGGCTGTGTTTTGAAAGACTGGCATTGTTCCCTTCAATCCCAATGTTGTGACAGATGTCATGATGGCACCAAGTCTCAAGACTTCTTTGCAGGCTGTCATGCCTCTCGCAAACCAGGTCAAAAGTCCTGTCCATGAGTTAGCAACACTTCTGCAAGAGCACACGGCTTGTAAACAAAGAGCTTGCAAGCTTGACTTACCAAACCTGTCTAATATACCTGGATGTCACAGGGCAGCATTACTCGCAACAACACCATCTCATTGTCACACTGCATCTGGCATTAGTACTCCATCACCATTCTTATGACAATCAAGATGCATGGCAACTGACTCACATACACCAATGCATATACGCTGAGCTCTTTTTCATCTTGAAACATCTTCAGTATCATTCCTCATATCTCCTACTCTCATACACTCCTCATCTCGAATCCCTCTGACTCTGACATCAATTATATCACCAGCCAAACCGAGATATGATCAGTGTATTCTCCAGGACTTGTACGTGGGGAGGGTTAGACAGGAGCTATAGGCCAATGAGGGGAAGAAGAGTCAGAAAAAGTCACGCAAGTTGAACAGTGATGGCTTACCAAAACTCTTGACAGGTGATGAGTTCATGCAACGGGTCATTGATGATGATGAACAAAAGAAGTGAGAGGCCATGGAAAAACAACAACGACAGGCAGCACATGGTACAGCAGTTGAGCTGAAGAGGTTGTGGGAGGAGAAGGACAAGGCACAGAAGTATAGGAATAATGTGTTGATGGAGGAGTGGCATGTTAATGTCAAGCTGTAGGAAGTAGAGCAGAATCAAGTGAGAGAAGCACACAGAAGACCGGGGTGGACCAAGCCTGGCAAACTGAAGATAGAGCAACCCAAGCCCAAAACCTGGACTAAAAAGGGAGCTCGACAGGTAGTGGCTGCCGTTGAGGATGGAGGGGACACTGAGGTGGAGAGCAACAACAAAGATGAAGAGAGTGAAGATGATGACATGTACAATTGATCTTATCTACCATCACATCAATATCCTTTTTGAGGTGCGGCATTGAATGTGACAGATGTATCAAGGACTAACATTTCCTTGATAACAAGATTCTTCACTGATTGTGCTCTCTCTTCTGAGTGTGACACAATCTGCCCTATTTCAATTGTAACAAGATACATTAGATGTCAATGCTCATTACTATATAGTCTGATTTAATACATATGTGGTTAATAATTTTTCTGAAGGCTGTTTCAATTTTGGTGTATCAAGGATGGGTAAAAAACTGTAGGTTGTATGGTTAATCTA
This sequence comes from Tephrocybe sp. 9980TJB, assembly GCA_018220975.1. Lineage (NCBI taxonomy): Eukaryota > Fungi > Basidiomycota > Agaricomycetes > Agaricales > Lyophyllaceae > Tephrocybe > Tephrocybe sp. 9980TJB. Next base: position 17,018 of record JABAJU010000205.1, on the reverse strand, counting down.
CCGATTTGAAAGCTTTTTTGATCAAATTCTGCAGAAAATCTATACTCTCATGTTTCATCCTCATCGCCACTGCTCCAAGTCTGTCATGCTGTAATCAATTGAAAGAACAATGCCCTTCAGCCAATGCTGTTAATCTCCTGAACTGCTTCTTTTATAATCACTGTGGTGGACAATATAAAACTCATGAGACTCATCCTCCTAGAATCAGTATTTATGAATCACCATGACTCCTATGGAGCGTTCCATGCTTCAATTCTTTGGATCTCAGATCAGGGGAAATCTACAGTTTGGTATTCCAACTTACCTACTGTATGGTATGCCTGACAAGCCCCTCATGAGTTTCTGAGCTGACATAGTATATAGGACACTTTGTTCCATTTACCATTGCAACCATACACCGTCTCATCATGTATGTTTTTGACTGCTGTTCTCATCCTCAGCAATTGAATTTTCCAGCAATTGCAGGTTATCACCAAACAGCACCAAGGCCATGCTTGGTGTACTTGTTTGCAGTTTCCTTGGGGCAACATTGGCTACATTTTCATTCCTTGCATCGGATCTCGGACCTCTTATTGTCTTAATCTGTGACATCATTGATACACCATTGTTTGAGTCTCTTGACAATAGCAATGACATCATTGTTCTATGGATTATATGTATGTGGCCTGTGGGTCTTAGCTCTTCTGGTACATTCTTTCAGCAATTGTTGGTATCCAGTGAATCAACCACACTCAGCCTGTTGTGCATGATGCTCTCATCATCTGGCGCACATGGTCAATCTTCTCTGGAAGGCACTGAGCAAAGTACACTTTGGCCTCTATGACTTCAATCTCAAGGAATAATGATAGCAAGTCTAATTATTAACACATTTTATGGTGTGATAGGTTTTAGGTCTAATTACGGGGTGCAAGCAGAGATGGCTGGTTACATGGGTGAGACAGATAGTGAGCGTGAGGAGGGATCTGACAGTGAGGGCAAGAGCACTGCCACTGCCTAGGCTTCCTAAATGTCTTAACTTTTGTAATTTCAATCTATATCAAATGCTGAATTATTGTATGCCCATGATATATGAGAGAAAGACTGAGTCCCTGGCATGGTCAGGAGATGAACATAGACATTATTGAGCTTATCTATGGACAATTCTGCGATGTCTATGCATGTCTATATATAGGTATAGACTTGGAACAATGTTCTTGTATAATGAGATCTCTAGAACACAGTCCTATTTCCCTGATGTACACGAGGCACATGGCCTAAACATCAACACCTCTTTCTTGTTGCTGAGATTGGTGAATTGAGTTCGAGGTTTCGTAGATCCCGGCCACAGATGAAAGGCTGTGGACAAAGTATGTTACAATTGTTGGATAGAACATCTAGCAATAGATTCGATGTGGAATATCAGTATAATCAAAAGAAAAGGTGCATGCATAAGAAACAAACTGAGATCGCCTGGAATACAGAAAAGAAGATGTGTAATCTTTGAACAGATAATGATATAATACTGCCCAAAGGAATGAGCTGAAATATAATGACAATGAGCTGGAAATGACAGAAATGACAATTTTAGGAACGGCTTGAGGGAGGTACAAGAGAAGCCAAACCTGAAGACCGCAGTAAATGAAACCTGCATCCATGAGCAACATAAGCACTCGCCAGACATGGAACTTTTCTTGGAGGCCTGGTTGAACTTCAAGACTTCTAATGAGCTTCAAATTGCCCCTGGATAGCATAAAACTTCTAAGAAAGGGATATTGAAATAAAAGTGAGATAATCAACTTACCGAAGAACATAGGCAATGAGCGAAGTAGCAAGGAGATTTGTTACAAAACTCAGAACTTGTGATGCCACAACTAAATCATTGGAAATGTAGTATGATGCAGGTTCGTCGGAACGAATAAGCCCATTATGTGGGTCAACAATTACAACTGAGAGCGCTATTGCTTGAGATTGAAGTAATAAGTAAAAATTTGAGCACCTGAGATACATGCACACCTGCACTCATAATCCATACAGAAGCTAAGATATGCTTTGCCCAGCGCCTTCCAGAAAAGATTGACCATGCACGCCAAATGATAAGCGCGTCATTTACAACAGCCTAAGGATAATTAATTTGTTGCAAGCTGGTGATTGCTGAAGGGACATACCGGGAAATTTAAGAGCCATTTTATGCAATCCTCCCATGGATTAGCAAAGCTATTCATATTGTCGACAACGCCCTCAAGCGGCTTATTGGAAATCTCACGCGTAAAGACAGCAACAGAGCCAACGTCCTCCACGAAGGCTGATATCATCGCACCCGTTGCCCCCAGGAAACTGAAGATGATGATGCCGACTGTGGCCTTGGTGTTGTTCGAGGATAATCCACGACGCCTGTAAAGTTGCCTGAGTGGTGAAAAGGAATAACGGAAAATGTGTTACGTACGTGACGAGATTGTGTATTGTTATGATGGTAAGTGGAGCAAACATTCCTGTACAATGTCAGTCGGTAATGAGCAACTATGGGGCCTCCCCAGCATGCATACCATACAAAAGAAAATGCGGAATATCAGTGTTTAGATCGTTCCAGAGAGCAGAACCAACGCCTTGAAGTATGGAACGCTCTTCGGGAGTCATGGTGAAGGATGATTCTGGAGGAGTACTAGTAGTAGTAGGTAAGCCCTTACCAGATTTATACCATTATAGACGCTGAATTCAGACAAGGAATCAAAGCCCAAGGTGAAAGGTATGGCTGCAATCATACTATACGGTGTCCCCGAAAGCAAGCGCGCTACAGCCGCCCATCACAAGATGAACAAAATAAAGGGGTTGGCTTGATGTAAGATGTACCTGATGCAGATTTGGAGGTCCCATCAACAGTTCTGAGTTTTGCTACAAATCTCCTTGCTACCGTGTTCATTGCTTACTGTCTTTGGTATGATAATCTGGATTTTCCCAATGCCTACTTCTCATCCTCTAATTGGTCCAGGGGCCACTTGAAACTCATCAAGGCCTTCAAAAGGGAGCCTGGACTCCAAAATAAATTCCTTGCTTGGAGAGTGCTTATGTTACTTACGGAGTCAGGTTTCATTTACTGTAGCCTTCAAATTTGTTTCTCTCATTTCGTCCCCAAGCCAATCCAGAGACTGACAGTTGTGCTGTTAGTTGATTGATTTCATATTATCTGTAACATTATCTATAACACCAAAGAATGCATCATTTCATCACATCGACGAAATCTTCAATAATGTCTATTTCATCATCTCGGTTCGTTTATCAGTATGCCCAATGTTCGTTTGGCTATGCTCATCCTCAAACTTGTATAATCAGACGTTCTACTTGACAATTGTAACGTACCTAGTCACCGACCTCTCCTCAGCGGCGAGGATCCATCAACACGCAACTGCAGTCTCTAGGACGCGTTATCAAGTGCGATAGACCAGTGATAGTCACGGCACTTTCATAATCATAATGATTAGATGGTAAGGTGGGGTGTATCAGGCGTAGGCCAATAGCACTTACCTGACTACATCCTGCCATGTGGAAAAGTTCTTCGTTGTAAATACTTGCGATCCTCGAAAGCGCGTCTATTTCCCTAGAATTACAGTAGTGAGTGTGAATGAATTCTGGATTGTCCTGGCCGAAGCAAAATTGCAGAAGTCAGTCAGCACACTCAGGATAAAGTTGAGATACATTTTTCTTTGTCCTGAACAATACAGTGTCTCCCAGCTATTTCCTAGCCTGTCTCTAAGCTATCTACCTGCATCACCCAGCTGTTCCCTAACTGTGACCTTGTCCCTTAGCTGTCCCTCAGCTGTCTCCCACCCCCCAAATTCATCTCCTGATAACCCCGAGGTGTAATGTCAGGGTTTAATATAATGTGTGACAAGGTTGAAGGTACGTTATTTCGTCTACGAGGGTACAGCACACACTCACTGCAATTCACCACAGACTTATTTCGTCTACGACAATGCGGTACGCACAGTCATGCACCAACACACCCACCAGGTGCGTGTTGTCCACTGCGATACATTATACATTCACTTATTTCATCCACCACAAGCTCATACACACTCACAGACCCCACTAGATACGGTGTTTCTTCCACGAAGGTATATTGTATGTATCATCGCTGTCCATGGCTATGTATATATGACTATTGCATTCGTTCCAGGTCTGAACAGGCTTCTGCGATCCGATTAGACACAGTTTCAATCTGTCGAACAATTCAGACGTTTGTAAATCTCAAACTCAAAGCACATACATTATCACGATGGAACGGCTGGTAGTGATGTCCAGGGATATCCAGGATCTTTATGGGGCTCCTTGATAAGGTCTCCCATTGTGCAGTTGTGGTCTCCGGTCGGCTACGATCTGATAACCAGGCGGGGACCTGAATGCCGGGAGGATTATAACCCTCTTGGCAGCGGAGCATAATCATAGGTGGACAGTCGCGTAAGAATGGATCAGGTCTATAAGTACCCAGCAGCTGAGAATTCATAGAGAACTGAGCTTTCATTAGCCTTCTTACTTCAGAATTAGTGCTCCGTCCTTCGAGGTTGAGCACAGAATCTATGAGTGCCGCCCCCGAGTCCGGCGAAAGTGGCACATGTGCAATGGGATTCGGAGCATCGATCAGCAGTATTCCTAGGGTGCTTCTACCCAGAAATTCTAATTGCCTAGCCACTTCATACGCGGCTACGCCTCCAAATGACCAGCCTCAAGAGAAGGTTAGAGATCAGCCATGATGAGTCATATGAAGCTCACCTCCTACTAACACAGGGCCAACTGTTGTATTGGCAATGTATTGAGCGTATACCTTGGCCATCTGTTCGATGCTGTCCCAAGGTTGACTTGTAGAGAAGTTTGGGTTGTGTATCGCCCATATAGAGCGCTCCAAAGGTGAAAGACGTTCATAGTAATTTACGAGGCCGCCTCCGTCGTGGATAAGGAACAGAGGATGGCGTCCACTAGTTGACGACTGAACAAGAAGTGGATTGTCATCAAGACGTAAGATGGTAGATATAGCCTCAGTGTGTGTCGATCGTGTGCTTGATAGAGGCCTCTCGGCTTTCCCTAAAGATGAGGATTTCGAGGATTTCGACAGTTGCGAGGTTAAATATGTCTGAAGTGCACGAGGTGTACAAAGCGATGTAAAAAGGGAACTGGAAAGTTCCAAGTCAAAGTTCGACCTGAACGCATGTAGGGCCTCGATTGAGCCCAAGGAGTCTAGGCCTAGGTCATCAAAGTCTGCATCGTCGTCAATCTCGTGAATGGATAAGCCAAGGACGGAAGCGAGGATGCCTTTGACGTCTAACTCCATATTTTGCGTCAATTGGGATTGACTATCATCGGGAACGAGGGTTCTAGGGGTCGATGTATTCCCATTTTCTATTGAAGGTCGCTGCATCCACCCGTCCGACTTTGAATAATCTGTTATCGAAGACGAGGCTGGTGTTGTCGGCTTCGGATCAGAATTGACGTTGGACTGAGGTTCACGATATTCGACCCAAAACTTGCTTGGTGAAAACGGATACGAGGGAAGGCTGACACAACTGACACCTTTGAGATGCGAAAATGGGTAACGCCAACAAATGTTCGTTCGGCTGAGGTACAACTGGGCCAGACTTCCGGTCAATACTTTCCAGTTGTCCTGCTTCTTGCGAAGGGAGCCAAGTAACATACTTTCGCGAGGGAGGCTGGGATTCGCTTTCAGCAAAGGAAGTGAGGTCGTATGGGGCCCGATTTCAATCCACCCATTGATTGGAGGAGAGGAGGGATTATTGAATAAAGCTTGGATGCCTGTATCAAATTGAACCGCCTCAATACAGTGACGAGAAAAGTAGTCCGGGGTGAAGGAGGAACCATCTCCCGGAAACACGACATCCCCAAAAACGTTAGATACTATCGGAATATTTGGTGGACGCAAGGTGACGCGCCGCGCGAGAATATTGAGGTCCTCCATGAGTGGGGACATCGCCTGACTATGATAACCAAATGGCACGGGGAGAAGTGTGTTTTTGCAGTGGATTTCTGCATCTAGATATCCCTTGAATTCCTTGAGCGTCATCAAAGGGCCTGCTAACACACAGTCTATCGGGCTGTTGAAGCATGCGATCGTCACATTTAAGAAGTTGGGTGAGGCGCGCAGCACATCATAAACTGCAGCTGGACCTAGGTTGACGGCAATCATTCCAGTTTCGTTGACGGCGCACTTTTGAACCATAAGGCGTGCACGATTTGCGACGATGTAAAGTGCATCTTGCACGGATATAACACCTGCGACAGCCAACGCAGCATATTCTCCTAGACTGGTAGACCGTAAGTATGGGTTAAGAACATTCAAGCGTCACTTTTTACCTGTGACCCACGACAACTGAAGGCGAAATTCCCCAAGAAATCCAAAGTTGTGCTAGCGCGTATTGAAGCGCGAAAATAGACGCTTGATAAGCTTCAAGTTCTTCGAATGTTCCAAGCTCGCTCGTATCAGAGTCGTTAGTAATGATCGCGAGGACTCCAGGAAAACCACCCTTGATGAGTATGGCATGACATTCGTTGATGTGGGAATGGAATAATTGTGATGATCGGTAGAGTGAACGTCCCATTCCTACGTACTGGGCACCTTGACCCGAGAAAACGAAAGCAACACATAATTCTTTTGAGTTTGTATGTATAGGACGGGCTCGTCGCAACTTCTCACGAAGATCTTCCAGGTTGCTTGCGGACCCAGCGAGTCGATGGTCATATATTTGACGGCGTGCCGTCATACTGTATGCTATATCGGCAAATGAATGATTATCACATCCATCGAGGAACTCAAGGTATTTTGAGCGAAGCCTTTCGAGAGCTGAATTGTCTTTGGCTGACAAACCGAAGACCAAGTGCATCATCCCCTGCGAAGTTGAAGTAACGTCTGGCTTTCGATACTCTTCTACGAGCATAGCAGAGTTAGAACCCGCAGCTCCGAAGTTGTTGAGCATGGCAAGACGGGTCGGACCACCTAAAGCAGGTAACCACGAAGCTGACACTGTGTCAATGACAGTGTGATCGATATGTAGAGGGGGAATTTGCGGGTTCAAGGTCTTGAGCGAAATCTGCGGTGGAATTCTGCCATGCTGAAGCATCAAAAGCAACTTAGCAAGGCCCGCAGAACCAGACGCAGCCTCCAGATGTCCGATATTAGCTTTGATCGAAGTGACATGCAACGGATTATCTGCAGATCGTTGAGCAGAAAATACGCTCCTGAGGCTCTCCAACTCATTTGGATCGCCTGCCTGAGTGCCAGTGCCATGGGCCTCAATAACATTGACTTGACTGGGGTCAACGTTCGATACTTCTAATAGGCGTTTAAAGAGAGATGCCTGCGTTGATGCATGAGGATGCGTTATCGAATGAGCGAGTCCACTCTGGTTTACTTCGATCCCACGTATGACCCCAAGAATACGGTCATTGTCCGCTACAGCATCGGAGAGTCGTTTGAGGACAAAGACACCACAACCTTCTGCACGCGAATAGCCATCGGCTGACGCATCAAATGGTTTGCACTGACCCGTGGAGCTTAGAAAATGCCCTCGATCAAGACCAAGGAACATCTTTTTTCAAGCTTTTCGATCAGCCGTCTGCGTTCAGAGAATGAAGAGTGAGAAACTTACGTCGGGGCTGGTGATGATGTTCACTCCGCCGACTAAGGCAGCGTTGCAGTCTCTGTTCATAAGACTTCGAGCGGCTTGATACAGAGCAAGGTTGGAGCTAGAGCAGGCTGTATCCACGACGATGGACGGACCACCCAGTTGCATCGCGTATGAGATTCGACCACTCAAGAAAGCCTTGCCCGTTCCTATGGAATAGATTAGATAAAGCACATAGAAGGCACGACTTGGGAGCGTACCTGTACTGTAGTATACATCGATGTCGTCTCTCAAATTTAGAAGATAATCGTGAGTTGCAACGCCAATATAACAACCAAAGGTTTCTTGTCTATTCGCAGGCGTTGAATTAGGCACATAGCCCGAGTCCTCTAAAGCTTCATACGCAGTGTGCAAAAGGACACGCTGCTGAGGATCCATGCTCTTCGCTTCCCGGGGGCTGATTTTGAAGAACCTATTTAGCCAAATTAGTTCCTTTTGCGGTTTGAATAATATATGGGCTATCGATCAACTGACGTGTTGTCGAATTCATCCGCTCCGTTGATGAAGTTGCCGGTGTGTGCCTTCATCCTTCGTTTACCATTCGCACTCTCCGTATAGTCAGATATTTGAAATCGATGTTGAGGAATCTGAAAAGAACTAGAATTAAGCAGTGGCTGATAGTTTTATTACGAGGACACACTTCAGAAATCGTATTGATACCTTGCTCAAGTATTTCCCAAAGTTTCGTAACGTTTGGAGCCCCGGGCGCATTGACAGCCATACCAATGACTGCGATAGGCTCTTGTTTAGGCTGAGTTTGCCGAAGTGAAGGGGATGTCAAGTCGACTATTGACGTTCGATCGTGAGGAAAGGCCCGTTCAGTGCTCCGCGCTAGATCGAGCCCTGGGCCTATATTCAGGAGCCTGAGCTGCTTATTTAGAGGGAGAACCTTCAGAACCTTTCTGATAACTGAGTTCCAATTGATAGGATGAACAAGAATCATGTCCACAATCGCTTCCAGGAGCGATCCTGAGCGTTCGTTGGTGATCAAATCGCCGTCGGATGTCGATCGAATGGGCACCATGATATCGGAGAACTCGGGAAAGTTAATCTTCCTGGACACAACATCACGAAGGACATGATCACGAGTCGCAGGTGTGTGGAGGGGGGAATGGTAGAGGCTGTTGAGTGTGGTTTTGTAGAAGACATTGTTTACGTTTGTTCTCGTGACAAAGGTGGAGAAGTCGGAAAGAATATCTGGGCGACCTGATATAGTTACACACGTGTCGTTCATGATTGCGGTAATATAAAGCTTCGCTGTTTCATCTTTCTGAAGTTCAGGAAGCGTTAGAAACTTAAGGCCACGTTATTGAGTGAATCAATAACCATACCTTGCTATAGGCTGCAATAGACTCCTCGGCGTCGACCCTACTCATTCCCATGTAAGCTAAGCTCCAAGGCATATCGGTGTCCAACGGAAGCGAGGCGGCCTCGAGAGCGTCGACTCTAAATAGGTGACACCGTATTCCGATCCAAAGAGCAAGTCGATAGGCCTCAACTGCCTTAGTTAAGTAACTCAAAGTCGAGCACGAGGCAGCGACCACACAAGCGGGAAGAAGACCAGAAGAGAATCCTAGAATGCCTGTACGGCTCTCAAGGCTTCCTTTCAAGATATCACTAAACGGTGTTAGGGAGTTGGTCGTGATGCATGTCGCTTCCACAAAAGCGAGATAGCGTAAGGTTTGCAAAAGAAAGATCGTAGATCCCAAAGTGACGACGTTATGTTCGTAGCGGACTCTCGGTGAAGAAAGGAGATCCTTAGGTAGTGGGAAGTCCATCGCGTCGATATCAAGATCTGTAAGCTCGTCGGTCGAGAGGGAAGACAACTCCTGATGAAATACAAGGTGACACGCTGAGAGGAGCATGGAGCCTGAAGATGAGGAGGCATCAGATATGGCCGTATGCCGCGCTTGGGAAGATATTGGTGCTCCCTCCTCCGCGAAGATGGGCAAGTAAAGGATGGACATTGCAACTGCACAAGAGGTAGGTGACAAGTTCCTATTCTTATAGGAATTGGTAAGTAAGGCCTGTCTAAATCCAGATTGAACATGATATCCGCGTTGCTTGGCATGCCTATTCTTCGCCGGATTTTTTCTGTCGCTGAACCACCACTGAAGGTGATGGAAATCGTCACATACACATACCTCGAGTATGAGGAACTTGATATGTCATGGCAGCTAGAAAGAATGGACGCCTCTGGTGAAACGAAGACCAACCCTTATGTCACCATTGATGGAGTAGATATGATGGATCAAGTGACAAGGATTAAGGACGATTGTCTTGCGCCTCGAGGTTTCAGCGAATGCAGAGTACACGAGGCTAACCTTGCAACTTGAGGATTTGGAGAAACCCACCAAGAAGAACAAGAAGAACAAGAGGGCTCGGCAGCCGCTCCCACTTGGAGAGGTTTCTCGCGCCACCAGCATGGATGATATGAAGGCTCAACGGGCTCAGATTCTGGAAAGGTTGGGTATGCAAGAGCAGGAATTTTAATTCTGCTTAGTTACGTGCGGCGTCAAGGCGAGAAGCTGCGGAAGCCAGGGGAGCAGTTCAACGGGCTTGATGACTTGAGTTCTTATGTACAGACAGGCCTTTGGGAAAGTGTGTCACATGACGTCTTTAATAGTCTTTTTCTAACCTCTTGTCCACCAGACGGATCAACCGTTGCATAGTTCTTGATTAAGTCGCGAAAGTTGCTAACGCAATGCAACCTCTGCTTTGCTCCTTTCTTAGGCCGACCAGACGCCCATGTCTCTGCGGTCCACCTGTCCAAGGAGCCAGATTTTAAAAATCTATCAACCGTCGAACATCTTAATCTGATCTTAGAATCTTCATCATCGATTCGTAAGGAAGGGAACAGCAGTGCATGGGGCAGACAGTGCAGAACTTGCTGAAACTGTTCTCAGCACGGACCTGCCAACCAGGGGTCGAGACAGGATGGTAAATATCTTCACGTACACGTACGGAGAGTCGTGAAACTTGAAGAGTGCTAGCTTGACAAGCCACGTATAGTTGGACTTTAACAGAATGTACGAAGAGGGAGCGTAAAGCATGTATCATAATGTATCATGATGAAATAGTATTTTACCTTGAGATCACTCTTCTTTCCAAGACTTCCTTCTGCCTAGGGACGATCCCTGACGTCTGTAGGCCCAGATGCGCGTCGGTGCCACCGAAAACTGCGAGGGGTCCGTTTCGACAGCTGCAGCATACGATACTTTTCAAATATATCAACTCATAAGATACAAGCTGTCTTTCATCATGTGCGAGTCTATATATATAATTTTATTTTGAAAATTGACGATCGCTGGAGAGATATACAAGGAATGCTGTATCCAGGATTGGAAACATTACAGGAGCATGAACTTGAGTACCTGCAAGCACAAAAGGCAACAAAATACGGCGATATACAACAATTACTCGCCTCTTACTTCCTTCTGATTGACGCCACTCTGTCGCTACCATCATAATATCGATGGGCCGTGGCCGAACCTTATTGAGGGGCCAGGGCGAGTCGGTTTCAAAGATAAAGAACGAGAGCTAACAATCGTACCAACTACAAATGAGTTAGACCACACCTGCTCAAGAACCTAACCTTGTCGCTGTGACCGTAGCGTACGCCATTCTCTCTCCAATCGTTATATTGTTTGAAAATATCCACAGACAGCGCTAAATAATGCTATACTCGACAACATGCAAGGGTGGTAGAACGAGTGGGCGGGATGAGGAATGATGCAACGTCCGACACGTACACATAGATACCTGTCGTGTCTATAGATAGTATGTCGGCGGGGTGTTGTAGTGTAACTATGGAGAAAAGGTACACGGAGCCCTGAAACGAAAGGTGTGGGCCCAAACAACTATAAGAAAGAGAAAGAAGAGAACCAGTCAAAAGGTATATCTATACCGATGAAAGAGAAAGAACGTCGTTGTTTATAATTATATATAAAGCATACAAATTGAAGCGGGGATACTGCAGAGTAAGCTCAAAGGAAGACAGCGGTGTCGAAAAGAACATTATTCACCCAGCAGATTGTTCGAAAATTGATGTGGAGATCTCCGAAAAAATGATGCTCTTGCCATTTGCATCTATTGTCCTCAAGCTACGCGCTTAACATATCCAGGGACAGGAACTTATATCTGACGCGCTTGGTTCCAAATTTTATTTCCTACACAGCAAATTGAACACTTGACCTTGTGGAGAGAAGGCTATGTGATCAGTAGCGCTAGAATTGTGTTCATTGTAATTGTTAGCAAAATTTTCAAGTTACGTCGCGTCGCGTCGCGCCCCATCTTCCATCACCCAACTGTTCATCGACTTCTCCAGCCCCATGGGCCCTCACCAGGCTCTATGCATGAAGTGCAAGAAAACCAAATCTTTGGTGGCAGAAGAATTTACTCTGACTCCCACTGGATTCAAGAAGACATGCCGATCATGTCTGGTAAGAGTTGCAGCAAAGAGAAAAGGAAGCAACGAGGAAAAGATTAACGAGGCAGATGATGATATTGATGATGACGACATAGATGATGCAAGCAATCTATCCGTGCTTGATCTAGTGGACTTGCAGAATGCAATAACCGCTGCATCTGAAACTGAAGGCCTTGTTTCTCTCACTGCAATAGTGCAGATTCCATCCCCAGGCTCTCAGTCATCAATGCGAGAAGCAGCCGATCAACTTGCAGAAGCAATTTGGAAGTGCACAAAGTATAGATTCACACACACCACATATGTCCTAACCAACTCATGATCATGCTTATTAACTATTACCAAGGTATCAAAGCATTTACAAACATAAAAAGGCTATTTCATCATGCTTTATGTATCATTGCTGCCAGTTGAAGTCCAGGCAGCAGAAGTCAAAGAAGGGAAGGAGATTGACTGAGCAAGATAAATATTCCATGGATAGTTTTTCTTGCGGGGGATGGCTACATATTACCATCACTCAAGATGGCCCAGAAGCTCTCATAAAGCTCAACCATGAAGATGATCATGTTCATTACTGGTGTATTGACGTTCCAGAGGATATCCAGAGATTTGTTAAAGAAAATTCAAGCCTTACTCAAGCACAGGTCAGTTTTCAAGTCGTTATATCCTCAGTCAGCTAGGAGCTTAACTTATTTGAAAGCTATGGGATGCTGTATTGAAAAAGGAGCCAAACCCCACATTTTCATGTACTGCCATACAACAGTTGCAATCTGAACAAGAAAGCCGTAAATGGAAGCATGATACTGATTTGAAATCAGCACAGAAAATTATTCAAGAGAGTGCAATGGCTGCAGATGAGGGACATCATGGTCTCTATCAAGTTGAGTCTATTCCTCTTCATGAGGAAAATGGATTCACTGCAATTGCATTTGCACTTCCTGAGGTCCTTCGTCGTTGGGGCAGGTGTATCCGTGAAGTCTCTCTTGATTCTGCCTGTATGTCATGTCATGTTATAGAAAGGCATCACTATCTTTAACATTATGTCAGGGAATACAAATAAATCCAATTTCGAGGTCTATGCTCTTCTTGGAGAGCTATATGGTTCTGGTTGTCCACTGGGCTACCTGCTGATCAAGTCTGAAGAAGGCAGCAAGACAGGAGGAAAAGAACAATACATTTTGGACATGCTCTGCTATTTCAAGACTGCATGGAATATCCAACCGATCATTACTCTAACTGACAAAGATGCCTCCAAAATCAATACATTTCTGACAATCTTTCCAGATGTGAAGCATCAGCTTTGTTTTTGACATTGTCTGTGTGCCGTAAAAACAGGGTTGTCAGTCCTTTGAAGACATCCAAAATACTATGATTTCCTTGAAGCCAATCATGAATTTGAATGGATTGACAAAGAATTCATTTCTGTTGCTCAATCTACAGTTCCAAACATGGTTTGTGTTGTCCTATATTGTTCTATTCATGATTCTGATTCTAAAATAAATCATCAATAATGCAGGATACCCATGTCACCCAAAAGTCCATCCTACACCTAACAGTTTGACTAAATGGTGTGCTACAGAGTGCACTGCCAGAACCATCATTACCTCTACTGAGCCTCATTATCTGACTTAATAAAAGGATTTGATCAAGCGTCCCACTCCTATCTCGATGTGTTGTTACAGACTTACCCAGTGATTTGGTATCCAAGTCTGATGATATTCCCATGCCTAACGAGGATCTTGACAATGAAGATGGTGACCTTCTGCATGATGTTGATCAGTATTTTGATAGAAATAGTTGAGAAGATGATAACAGACTAGACTGGATGTTTGACAAAGGTGAGACAGCAGCAAAAGATCCAAACTATGTTTTTTGTCCTGCCATCCATTGCAAACAGATCCTCCATCTGTTCACCAAACATTTCTGCCAGCATCCGATGTTTGTAGAATGCCATGAAGGAGCTGCGTGGGATGCACAGAAGATTTGTTGCCATACAGTACATGAGATGTACCAGTTTTGTCATCTGCGAGGCCTCCATGAGGTGTGGGGATATATGTGCGCATGCTGGTACTCATCAAAAATATGGAAGCTCTGGGCATGGTCATCCTCACCATATTTATCTTGCCTTAGAACCACAATGAATGTGGAAAATTTTTGGCACCAACTCAAGCACAACTATCTTCATAATGTTCCACGGCCCCATCTTGATCATCTAGTCTGGATTATTATCTATCACATTACTCCCTCATACATTACTCGCTCCAATATTCTCAATGATGATTTTTGACTTGGATGCTCGAAGCCCTTGATGATGTTCCAAAAGTACTTTAAGACAGCTTGGAAAGCCCTGCTCGAAAAACTAATCAGTGAATTGGATTACATTATAGATATACAGAACTGGATGTGTAACTGCAGCCAACAGAAGTATCATGCTCACCATCTGTGCAAACACCTTGTACAAAGCATCAGGACTCTTCCATGCAACTTCTGGCACAAAATTTATTGGCAACGAGTACAGCCTATTTACCAACATCCCGCTTTACTATTGGCTGGGCCTGGAAATGCAATGTCAGATATTTGAGCATACACTGAGGCTGATGCTTCAATTACTGATGGAGATGATCATGTCTGGCTTGGTGATTGTGATCTCCTTTCAAAGAGCCGCTGGCATGATATTCTGTAGGATGCAGCTGTTCTCTGCACTGCAGATGCCAAAAAAAGGAAAAGACCTCATTCTGTAGGGTGCAGTGACTCAGAGGACATCGACAATGCCATTGATAAACCTAGAGAAAAGAAAACAAGTATATGCACTAAGTCACTATTGATAATTGATCCCACCCAGGAATCAGATTGATCTTCGCCAGTATTTGAAGAGATTGAAGGCACAGATCATGGAGAATTTCCTGGATTTGAGGAGAATGTTGGGTTGAGTCCTAACAGGATTGACTTACAAGTGTTCTAGAGGAGCTCCTCATCTATAGATTATGGAAGTGAAGACAAAGCAGAAGTGAGTTTTTCAAGCTCTCTACAATGCAACACAATTACTGACCTTGCCACTGGAAAGATGGATAAATACAGAGACTAACTCCTGAAAATGGTGAATGCTTTTGAAGAGGCTGCAAAGACAATACACAGTCAGGTGCCAGTGCAAAACACAGAGATGTTCAAGCATTTGTGGGGGACATTAAACACTTACCGAGAGCAAGAAAAGTCACTACAACCTGGGGACTAAGTAGTGGAAAGAAGGAATGGCATCGAGTCTTGAATACAAAGAGATTCAGCACTTGCTCCTAAAGTCTGTGGCCTGATGACATAATCATGGATTTTACATACCTAGATCTTTATTACGAAAAATAATCTAAGAGCTTATTTTGTTTTCCACATGTATGTCTCTACTTAATCATGTTCAGTGAACTTGCAGCCCAGATGTGTTGCACATAAAGTACTGTTATGTGTCACTTGAGGGTTGCTTGAGGGACATCAGCAAGACATAGATGCAAATGGCGAGAGCATCAATTTTTGGAGATCTCCACATCAATTTTTGAACAATCTGCTGGGTGAATAATGTTCTTTCAGTGTCGAGGATATAATCATACTGCTATCAGTTACTTATCTACTTACCGTTTGTTATGTTTTCATTGCTAAACATTCTGTCTCACCTCAGTGTTTTCCCAACCATTTACTGAGGTGTGAGTACTTATGTATTATTTCTATTCTCTCATGTACTTACCTTTGATACAGTTATCTGTTATCATAGCATGCCCGAAGTTCAGTTCAGTTTGAGAACAGGCCCTCTCTGCCTGAACTGTGAACTGATCAGGATGACAGAATTTTAAACTGAACACAAACAGGAACTGAACTGAAAGAACAGTTCTTTTGGTTCAGTTCCTGTTCAAGAATTGGTTGGAACTGATGAACAGCTTTTTTGTTTCTTCGCATAACTTATATAACATCCACCAGTAAAAAATGTTTATACTACCTCTCCCGCCATAATTATACCATGTTTGTAGCCATTTTTGAGGATTGTGCCTCAAAGGTATCAGGAGATAACCTGTTGCACTGGAGTGTATCTGTCAGTGCCCCACTTGAAAATGCCCATTCTAAAGGCACAGAAGACCCTTGGATGGCCAAATGATCACATGCAATAGCAACAATGACTGGAAACTGTCAACATTAGGTCAATGTTAAACGTTAAACTATTAGCCTTTGAAATTTAAATTTTATGGTTCAACATGTTCGAACCAGTTCTCTGAGTGTTTGGATATTTGAACATCAGCCTGAACAGAGAACTGAACAGAAATTGTGGAGCACGAACTGAACAGAACTGTCTGTTCAGTTCATCAGTTCAGGTTCTGAATGGCAGTTCAGAACTGAACTTCGGGCACACTATGGTATCATCTATTTTAGATAAAGAGAGCTGAGAATGAAGAGAAAGAGTCCCAGATTGCATGCGATAAGTCAATGCAAGTTATAATGGGGCATGCCAGAGCCAAATCTAACCTGACAGCTGTTGTACTGTCAAAGAATAATGAGCATCAGAAGACTGCACAAAGGAGAACAACTTATGAGACTGTCTCATATCATTGTATTAGGATCTATAGTTAGCTATCAGCTCACCTGAAATGCATGCCAAACCAAGTTTGATACAGACTGGGGCTGCCTTACAAAGATTAGCAAATCATTGGACTTGTTTATGCACATTAATTTTAGAGTCTCACCTTTATTGTCTTCCTCCTGACTACTAACAACGAAGGTGAGCATCTGTAAAGGCAACCTCTGGGGGCTGTAGAACAGTCACACAGCTGGCAGAGGGAAATCCAAAGTGTATTGAGTATGTATGTATAGGTAGAGAGGTAGCTACTCACCTGGCAGAGGGAAATCCAAAGAGAATAAGTCTGAGGATTCCCTATGCCAGAAAGGGCCAAAAA
>JABAJU010000204.1:0-27772 GCA_018220975.1 Tephrocybe sp. 9980TJB | reverse complement strand
TGTTCTAATTGAGGCATAGTTGAATTTATATGGTATGGATATAGTGCATGAACACTCTAAATGGGTGGCAGATCAACGTTCATCGATCATGCACATCAGTACTGAGTGATCGCTTGTTCTCAGGTCTTGATGCCCGCGTTGATGATTTAATGATTATTCGCCATCACAGCATATGTTGAACATGCCTTCAAGCATCACATGTCGCAGAATAGGCGCTCTAATCATGCGTATAAAGGCCTTTACTTATAGCTGGAACTCGAAGAACTCATTGGTTCTCGATAGCGGCGATGAGCGTCGTTAATGGCCCGGGTCTGGATCTAATCAAGCGTCTATAGAAGAGGGTAAGCCACCCTTCTGGCGCTTCGAACGTTGCAGATGTTGCAAAATCGACTCTTGTGGTGGCGAAAGAAGTTGCTCCCGGTCCTTCCAAAAGCGCGATTAGAGGTCTGGTGGCAGTGTGGGATGTAGTCGAGGTATGTTCATGCGAAACTCAACTACTTGGGGAAATGTTGACGGTTTTATGTTTCTTTAAGCGCGTCAACGGAACTAAGGAAAGGGCCCATGAGTTGGACGAGCGCACGAAAGGACTCATCGCACCCTGCCAATGGATCTGATGGTACCTGTGTCGCCGTTGATGCGCCACAGTTTCTCGGTTGCGTTTTTCTTCAACGTGCACTTAGGATATTTGTTGAACATGACATGTTCTTCACATAGCACCTCCTTAGATGAGATAAATTAGGTATTGAACCCATTCTAGGCCGCTCCTGGATCGCAGGGCTTATGCATCTCAATCGCGATGAGAAGAAGGTTGGTGATGCTAGTCGAAGGATCGACGAAGAGGTCAATGATATACAGGTACTTTGATTGATCTTCAAACTATCCTGGACTCAATTTAACGTCCTTCGAGTAGGCCTTTCTCTCAGCCAACATTCAGACCCAAGTCATCAATACTCAGATGCAAGTCAACCGACTAGGGAAAGACATGGACGATTTGAAGTTCCTTGTGGTAAGTGACCTGTGGTTAGACTCACAATACAGTGCTTTGAACGGCTGTTTTAGAAATTCAGCATGACGTGCACCAATCTCAGCGCCGCCTTTTTATATGAACATTGCTTGCTTCGGTTTATTTTGATTCCCGGCTATGGCAAAGCTACCTCATCTACTTAGTGGAAGGCGCGACGGAATTTTCCGCCCTCTCCGTCGCACGCTGCAAGTGACGATGCGTGAGCTTCGTTGTGGTCATTGTGGGATTCAATTAAACCATTTTTCTCTATGTTTCTGGTCTATTATTTATTACTACCACATGGGCCGTAGTTCCCTTTCACGGCCCGAAGAGCGAGCATGGGCGGTATGGTCGGCCGCATACTCGATATCCGGCCGACTAGGGAGCTGGGTCTAGCTTAGTGTGTATAACACTCTCGCAATTAATCAGATTTTTCTACGACGTTTCGTCAACCAGCTTCTTTTTATGAGAATCGGAAAGCAGAGCTAAGGGATTGAAATCTGGATCTGAAGAGTGGGCCAGGTTCAGGCGCATGAAAGAATTTCAAGAGCTGTCCCTGCTTCACTGGAAGTGTGCGAATCGGTGTGCACCGCAGCGGTAGCAACGGGAGGCACAGAGCAGGAGGTGAAGCTTTCGGCACTCAACCCGTCGCACGGTTCCCATCAGTTCCTGAGATGGCCGCGCACGCATAGTGGACTCCCAGAATATCGCATAGTGGGCATAGAGGGAGGAGGGTAGAGTGGACTGTTAGAACGTTGCGTAGAGAGTTGGCGCGGAGGGTGAAAGGGGCCTTCGAAATTGAAGTGAGTAGTGGGACACCGGAGCGTTGGGTAGAGGGCTAACAACGGCTATGGAAAGGAACGTGGAGGAGGAAAGGTACTCGAGTCTTTGTTTGGAGAAAAACATGAGTCGACCCAGGCTCGAACTGAGGACCTTCTGTGAAATTATTTTGTAAGACAGATGCGATAACCAACTACGCCATCGACCCGCTGGCCGTTTGAGAGGGAGAAGATTGTCTATAGCTCTAGCTTTGGCAGCTTACGGCTACTGAAAACGTAGTCAGAGTAGCAATGGCATAGACCTACCTTTTCCTTATAAGGTCGAATGTGAGATACAGAGGCCACCAGAGAGAGAGAAAAAGAAGACAGATAGATTAAAGGGTGATGAAAAATACATAGCGTACTATAGCAGAAACTACGAGAAGAGCTTGTTGACTGATGTGTTTCCTTCTTGGTTCTTCTTAAGAACCTATAACACGGAATATTGCACGTCAATTTTAGGTGTAATTAGGATAAAAGAGGCAAGATCTGCACGCACCTTCGCAACAGCAAACTCAAAGTCCTCCTGCGTGACGTGTTGTCTGCGTTCTCGGAGGGCGTACATGCCTATAAAAGAAAGTCGATATTTTAATTGAAGAAACTTCATAGGCTGATCACGTACCAGCTTCGGTACAGATACCCCGGACTTCTGCACCAGAACATTGACCCATCTTCTCTGCGAGCGCACGGAGGTTGATGCCGCGTTGAAGGGACATTTTCCGTGAGTGGATGCGAAGAATGGATACGCGAGCCTCCGGGCCTGGAGGAGGGAACTCGATTTTGCGATCGATGCGTCCGGGACGAAGGAGCGCAGAGTCGAGGATGTCTGTGTGAGGCCAGTTTAGATTAATTACTTATTACTTTGGTAAGTGCGACAAGAAATATACATACCAATTCGATTCGTAGCCATGATAACCTTGATGTTCTTTGTCGCCTCGAATCCGTCTAGCTGATTGAGCAACTCCAACATTGTCCGCTGCACCTCTGAGTCTCCCCCTCCGCTGCCACTCTCTCCACGCGAACTACCGATAGAGTCGATTTCGTCCATGAAGATAATACTTGGCGCGTGCTCGCGCGCCATGACGAAAAGTTCACGGACCATCCGGCTACCCTCACCAATATACTTCTGGACGAGTTCGCTTCCACTAACCCTGATGAACTTGCAATCTGTATGGTGGGCGACAGCACGCGCAAGCAATGTCTTTCCTGTTCCGGGAGGTCCGTAGAGCAAGACACCTTTGGGTTGTGCGATACCGAGTGCGTCGAAGAGTTCTGGGTGCTTGACGGGCAGCTCAATGACTTCTTTGATCTCTTTGATTTGCTTGTCGAGACCACCGACCATCTCGTATGTGCTGTCGGGCACCTTTTCGACCATCATGAGAGACACGAGCGGGTCGACTTTGTTGGGTAGGATTTTGTGGATTGTGTAGGAGTCGGAACGGAGGGCGACGCGAAGGGTGGGTGTTAGGGCGTTGATGTCGATTTCGGAATCAAGGTCGACGACTGAGAGACAGGGTATTGAGGAAAAATGGATATATGTGTATTGAGGTGAGAACGCACTGTATTTGCCTTCGGGCTGCACCTTGACCAGGACCTTGGTCTTGCCCATCACTTTGACAACTTCGCCGACATAGCTTCCAGGTTCGTGTAGGAGTTGTAGTTCTTCGCGAAGCAGTCGAACTGAAAACGATTTTGATTGATAGCATTGCACCAAGTGGCGATTGGTAGCGTACCTCTTGCATTTAGAGCATTGCGTTGTGCCTCTAATCGCCTGAGATTCTGTGTCTTGTTGTTTATAAGAAGCTCAGCAGCTTCAATCTTTGCCTGATAATAAGATTTAATTCCTCCGGTGGCAAGAGGAGCCTTAGTTGCGACTGGCATTGAGGGAGGAGGAGAGGAGTACGCGTCGCGGTCACGTCACGCATCACAACGATTTCTTCTCTTCTTCCACAATTGTTTTTTGTTGGCCAGCAGTCTGTGCCGCGCAAACTTCTCGATGTCAAGTAGAGATGTAAATCCAACTTTCTTCCAGTCACTAGCGGTATGTCCCACTGCATGTATTTTAAAAAAATTCTAATTTTCAACACTCAGGCTGGTGGTGCAGCTGGGACTGCTGTCGACCTACTCTTCTTCCCTATTGACACAATAAAAACTAGACTTCAATCATCTCAAGGATTCATTCGTGCAGGAGGTTTCAACGGGATTTACAAGGGTGTAGGCAGTGTTGTCGTCGGCAGCGCACCTGGAGGTGAGATCATTTTCTGTTGGTCACGCGACGAAGTATTGATCAGGTCTTCTCCTCAACAGCTGCGATATTTTTCTCTACTTATGATACCTTGAAGAAGCATTCTCCTTTGTCGGAGGACCTTGCACCAGTTACCCACGTCGTCTCAGCATCAGTTGGAGAAGTTGTACGAGCCGTTCCACATCTGCGTCCGTGTGCCGCCATTTTCACGCCTTCGCCTCAACTTTTCTTCAGGCCGCATGCTTAATCCGTGTGCCAACAGAAGTTATCAAGACTAGAACACAGACGATGACCTACGGCGCCCTTGGAAAATCATCATGGGCTGCAGCGAAACAGGTGTTGCTAAATGATGGATGGTCGGGATTCTACAGAGGTTTTAAGTCTACCGTCATAAGAGAGGTGAGTTTCAGTACGGACCTATGTGGCGCATGCAAGTTCTAATACGGCATATTGCAGATCCCCTTCACGTCACTACAGTTTCCCATGTACGAGCTCCTGAAGTCCCAACTATCCCGCAAACTTGATCGACACCCTCTATACGCTCACGAAGCAGCTATTTGCGGCAGCATCGCTGGTGGCACAGCCGCTGCTCTCACAACGCCTCTTGACGTGCTAAAAACGCGCGTCATGCTAGATTTACGCGTATGTTTCTTTCGGTTTCTTTCCATACTAGGCTCCCATGTACTCAATCGGCCCTCAGAATCCTTCGAAAGAGAAACTTCCATCCCTTTCGAGCCGCATGAAAGATATATATGTCAATGAGGGCATACGTGCTCTCTACGCTGGCGTTGTTCCTCGGACGCTGTGGATTTCGGCAGGCGGTGCTGTTTTTCTGGGTATGTACGAATGGACTGTTCATGGACTAATGTCATATGTGTAGATCCATAAATTTCCTATTTATCTATTATAGACTAAAACGTTTGGGTGTAATGCAGCACATAATGATGATGACTGGTGCCTCCCCGGGATCTCGTTCCTCAGGATGCTGTGTTGAGGTTGCAATAATCACAATCTCATGCGTTAATGATCAATCCTGCTTTTCTAACAAAAGGCTCAAAATTAAGCTTCTCTAATCATACAGGAGTGAGTTCTGGTTACGACTAGGGTTCTGTGCCCCATGCTGTTATTACCTCTACCAATTGATTAGCCTGCTCGCTATACCTCGAGGCGTGATGGACGTCAAAGAAAGCAATGGGTTCAAACACTCCATCTCTCCCGTTAACTTTTCCTTGAACGTCGATTAGGGCCACCTGCTTAGCGCTGATACATCCCGCCGAGACCCTAGAAGAACTTAGAGTGGATGCAAAGGAAGTCATTGAGTACATACTTACCGTTGGTACTGAGTCGAGCTTTTGCTGTGGGAGATGTGCTCGTCTCTTATCGCTGACCCGAATGGTTTTGGGGGTGTATGGAAATTAAACTCAGTTCCCTCCAACCATCGAGTGACCAGAGCAAAACCCTCCGTTGACTTATTGGTTCCTTGTTGGACACTCCCTTGCTGGAATGCGGGATCGCCCATCGGGAGTCCGTGGACTGCTGCAGTATGGTAATTTCTGGTAATTGCATTGAGACCTTTATCGTTTTTGAAGAGCTTCCAGGCCTTGCTACCTTCTTTCCATACACCAATGGAATCACCCTCGCCACCTTTCCCATCAGGCGGGCGATCAAACGTCTTGGTGACGTTTGCGCTTTTGAAGATGACCGGGAGTTTGATGGACATGCAGGCTGACAAAGTCGTTTGAAAAACATAACAAAGATGATGATGTGAGTCGTACCTATAGAAAGTCGGGGGCGACCTACATCTCGCAACTGCAACGAGTCCCCTAAAATATCATCCTAAATAATGATGTCATGCATGACATAGCTCACGGACGGGGAACTCTTGATTCCGTGTCTTAGGGAAGAGTCTGAGAGAATAATCTCAAGGAAAAAGTCAAAATGCTTACTTTTCTAAAACTTCATCGCGCGAGGTCGTGGAGTCACCGTACGTAGTGCGTGGAGAACTCAGACAAAGTGCTGCGTTCTTGGGTGGTGGTAGAAGCAAAAAAAGGTTTGATTCTTTCAGCCTTAGTGACAACAAAAAGCATCTATGCACCAATGTACGGGCGAAATTCCGGAGGACCCAGTGGCCAGGCCAGTTGACTCGTAATGGTTATCAGGTACGCTCATCAGTACCCACTTTCGGCCGTCGTGAGTATACATCGGATGAACGACACCGCTGCAACCTTTTTTCATGACGAGCGCCTGAAGCGCAATCCTGTATCGTTCATATGGGATAAGTGAAGTAAATATAACGATCTAAAGACACACACAGGTCGTCAATTTCACCAGTACTGTCTGGTGTGAGAGATTTGCGAAAGAAGTGTGTGTCCTGTGCACGCTATTAACCAGAGTATGAGCTACAGGCAAATAAAAAGTTTACTATATTATTCTGGTTTTTGAGGTTGAGTTCTTCAAACCCTCCAAACCTGTCGTCTGTACGAATGACTTCAAAGTCTTCATGCTTGTACTGCTCCCTGTCCAAGTCTGACATGGTAGTTTAGGTAAGAGCTTGGATGCCTTGTGTATTTTAGTTTGTTTGATAGTTGAAACTCCGATGAATCGGTAAAAAGCTTCCGAGGCTGGACTGCGCCACAGTCAAGTTGTTTACATAATGATAAGCCCCTTTCACTTTTCTTTATTTAGATATATGCCTAATCTCCGCATTGGGCTCCTCGTTGTTCTTTGTATTCGTAGATTATGGGTCTCTCGGTCAGTGCTTCCGGTGACATGCTTTTTCTTGTCGATGTTTATTTTTACTGTAACAGCTGCTCTTATTATATTCTGGGCTATTTCCTGACATGGCTACCTAATTATAACTTGTTATTTGCTCATTGTGCATTTACAGTCGCCTTTGTTGGTATTGTTTCCAATGCGTACAGTCTCTTGCTCCAGTATTCCGCCATCGTATCTGCACTCCGCAAAATTATTTATTTTCTTGGAATCTCACATCACCTTAGCAGTGAACTATTCTGCACACTTTGGTGCCGTCGCTGAGTTGCAAAAATCATTGTACTGAATAACTGTAGAACACATAAGAATAAGGCGCTTCGGGAGTCCATTGAAGCCAAGAATTAAGACTTACCATCACAGGACGTCCGTCCAGTAATGACTTCTACTTGAATCAGTGGTTGGAATCGACGAACCAGAGCCATTACTCGCATCTACGACTGCCGAAGTTCGTGTTTTGCTGCGCAGATTAGGGTCTTTCGTCCCCGGAGTGCTTGTTCTGTCTACATGAAATTCTTCAAGATTGATATTTTGCCCCCCGAACCTTGATGAAAATTGTGGTATGAGAACAAAGGAAACTCAAACAGGAAGAGATTTAACTTCAATTCTTTTGGCAACGCGGAGGGCCGCACGTAGGCTTTGATGGTATATTTTTTTTTGTCACTGTATTCGAAGGACGACCAGGTTATCCTCGCGAGATTGCTGTCGCCGAAGCCAGAGACTATTATGCATTTCGAGCCTCTGTACGTGTACACGCAACGTGCTATAATGCTCTGGCTATTCAATAACAGCTGGCTGCTGGCGTATGTGATGTAAAACCGACCTATATGGTAATCTCCCTTCGTTAGGAAATCATGAACTCTTGATTTTCCAAATACGTCGAAGAGAAACATGTATCCTTCAAGAATCGGTACCTTGACGGAGGAGTCTACGCCATTACCTTCGAGTTTCTGCTTAATCCATAGGTTCACCTTTTGAGGGTCCAGGAGATCTCTGAACAGTATAAGTTATTAATAGCTAGTTTAATTGAGACAGATTCTTAAATTACAGAGCTTGGATTTCTTGCTGTGAAGGTTTATTGTGCGTTCTGGTGATCGTTGTGTTTTCTGTGTACGCCGTATATCGGAATAAAACTGCGGGAAGAAGCGATGATCCCAACCTTGGGCCGACAGAGCTGTCTGAGAGAACCGATTCCCCTGAGCCTCGAGACCACCACACATTTAGATCGATATTCAAAGGGATGATACTGATTGTGATAAAGCAAGTCCTAGAACTGGCAACGATCTGCTGGTTGCAACATCACATGACTATTAGGTGCATAATGGTTGGAGCGCCCGCTGCGGATCCAATTTGGCGTAAAGGGCAGGCCTGGAACTTCTGCTAGCCTCGCTCAGAAGCGTCGGTGGGACACTAAGGCAAACCGAGTGATTTGATTTGTAGAAAACGTACAAACATCGACAAATCTATGACCCAACCTTGTGGACAAGCAAACGCGATGACATTTTACATAGGAGACTCAGTTATGTGCAACGCACTTTTAAAACGAAATCTGTCAAAGATCTGCGAAAAATTCTATTTCAGATTGCGCGAGCTAGAGCGAAGTTTCATTATGAAGAGGACAAGGCCATTGTTCGAACAGGCGTGAAGATAGATTCGGTTGTGTAATAATCTACTCGAGGAATAACATAGCGTATGACGAAGTAAGGCCCCCAAGGTGTCTTCTCATTCAACCAGCTTTCCATTCGACCATCCTCTTATTGTAGAAGTCTCCTTCAACCACGCCACGAGCTCATCCCTCTTCACCTGTGTACCCTTGTCCTCACTCATCACCTTTCCCTTCTGGCCATTGACAACTTCCCATTTCTGCTCCTTGACTCGCACGTAACCGGCAGCCCACTCCTCCGGCGCAATGAGAATTACGAACGGCACTTCGTCCTTCTCGCTCGCTGCGAACTGAGCCTGATGTTTCGGCTTATTCTTTGCCAAGAAGTCAGTCTAAAAGGGGATGTTCCATTAGTCTAATTTTATATATGCAACAAACGGAAGTACCTTGATTCCACCCTCTCTGAGCTGCTGGACGAGCTCAACTCTCTCCTTGAGCAGCCCATCACCCATGCTAACAACATATGCCTGAGTCTCCTTGCTCCTCATTCCCTTCTCCACCCACTTCGGCCATACAATCGCAAATACGCGGTCCAGACCAATGCTCACACCCACGCATGGTAGCTCCGGTGCCTTCTTTTTACTCTCGGCGGCTGCGGCAGCGGTGAACATGCCAACGAGGCCATCGTAGCGTCCGCCAGCGGCGATGGAGCCGACACCCACGGAGGATTCATCAACTTCGTCTTCGTCCTCACCGGATTTGGGTTTCTTGGATTTTTTGGAGGGTACGGGTGCGGGTGCGACAGAGCCGTCGGCTTTGAACCCTGGTGGAGCGGAGGCTTCGACGATGGCCTCGTAGATTATGCCAGTGTAGTAGTCGAGCCCGCGGGCGAGAGAAAGATCGAATGAGAACTGAAGGAGGCGCGGTGAATACGTGTGGGAGACACGATAGGTAGGGAAGGAAGCCACGAACCTTGTCGATGACCTTGTAGGCTTCGAGCAGGCCGAATAATATGCCCATTTCAGTGATACCCTGAGAGGCGCTCACGTTGGCGGTGAGTGTTGTATCGGCTTTGAGTTTCTCGAGCAGCTCCTGGCCGCCTAAAAATACGATGATTCATAAAAAGATCATGACGGAGCGTAATGTACGTACCTTTCAGTTTCACGTATTCGCCGATCCGGTCTGCTACGGCAGGATCCAGTCCCTTCTCCTCAGTCATCTCCTTCTTAACTTCCGTCCATGGAAGCTGGTCCACAAGGCGTAATCAGAACACTTAATGAAGTATTGGTGATGTGTGACGCACCTTATCGAGCTTGTCTACGGCCGAAGAAATTGCACGAATGTTAGGTGTAGGCACTCCGCACACTTCGAATATTCCGTCTAAGATTTTTCGGTGGTTGAGCTGGCAAAGAAATGTAATTGATGAGCTGGAGATAGATTAGACGACGCGGTGGTGCTGACCTTGATCGTATAATCGCCAACGTCAAGTCTGGAGAGAATTGTGCACAATAAACTCATGAGTTCTGCGTCTGGGATCATAGGGTCCCAGGTGCCCGTGATATCAAAGTCCTAGAGTGATAAATGAGTGTTTTTCCTCATGAAATCATCAGTAAAAGTCCTTACAGCTTGTTTAAACTCCCTCATCCGTCCCTTGCTCATCACAGGGTTATCCCGTCTATAAACCTTCCCCACCTGCCAAATTTTGCTTTGTGTGTTGTTTGCGCCGACCATCGCGAGGTATCGTGCAAGAGGGACGGTATGGTCGTATCGTAGTGCCAGCTCCTCACCACCTTGGTCCTTGAGATCGAAGATAAGTTTCTGGTCTTCTCCGTATTTTCCTGTCAATACATCCTTGCGCTCGAAGACGGGTGTGTCGAGCTCAGCACCACCATAAGTCGTGAACACTTCCGTGACGATGCGCTCGATGTGCGCACGGCAGAACATTTCAGCTGGGCCATAGTCTCTGGTTCCCTTGAACGAAAACTTGTCAGTGAATGGACAAAAGGCAAGTATAATGATGTGTACCTTTGCAGTTTTAAGCATAAGCCGTTCGCGCTTCTTGCCATCCATCTTATCTTTCCCTGCCCCACTTACAGATGCAAGTCCGCGCTGCATCTCACCCAGTCGCTTCTTTGCATCTTCGATTGTGGACTGATCAGCACCATCCTTCTTCAGAGATATGAGGAGGGCCTTTTGAGCGTCAACAGATTTCTGGGTAGGGACAGAGTCAGCCATGTAGAAAGTGGTATAAGTGCGGTGTATGTATAGACGGGGACAGATATGGCGGTGAGGAAGAGATAGAGATGTGAGAGATCGGCGTAGCATTGCTTTCGAAAAATCCTGCGCGTGACCTGACGTGACGAGGGGCATGACTCGATCATTGGAATTTAAAAGGGTCGCGACCATCTATCTTATCTTCCATCTCCATTACTCATATAGTCCGAGTCTGTTCATATCTTGCATGAGGGCGATGTAAAGTGAAACCTTCAAATTCTATGATTCCACCATCTTGAAGCCTGACTTGTGGTCTTAATGGTGACGCGTTCATTCATATTCCCTACCATCACATTACATGATGTGGTTCTGTACATCCCTTCATAGCTTTCACAGCCTCACATGCCGCAGAATAGGCTCTCTCAACATGCGTATAAAGGCATTCATTTATAGCTGGAACTCAAAGAACTCACTGATCCTCGATAGCGGCGATGAGCGCCGTCAATGGCCCGGACCCACCAGGTTCAGGTCTATTCAAGCGTCTATGAAAGAGGGTAAGACACCCTTCTCGCGCTTCGAACATTGCAGATGTTGCAAAATCGGCCCTTGTGGTGGCGAAAGAAGCTGCTCCTGTTCCTTCTAAAAGCGTAATTGGAGGTGTGATGGCAGTGTGGCATGTAGTCGAGGTATGTTCATGCAAAATTCAACTACTTGAAAGAATTTTGACGGTTGTATGCTTCTTGAAGGACGTCAACGGAAGTAAGGAAAGGGCCCGTGAGTTGGACGAGCGCACGAAGGACTCCTACATATGCTATCGCATCCTGTCAGTCGATCTGATGGTACCTGTGTCGTAGTTGACGTACTTCAGTTCCTCAAGTGCGTTTCTCTTCAACGTGCTTCGAAGATACTTGCTGACTATGTTCTTTACATCTCAATCGCGATGAGAAGAGGGTTAGTGATGTTAGTCGACGGATCGACGAAGGAGTTAATGATCTACAGGTAATTTGTTTGATTATTTGAACTACTCTGGACTCAGTTCAACGTCTGTGTAGGCCTTGCTCTCAGCCAATATTCAGACCCAAGTCATTAATACTCACATCGGAATTACCAAGCTTGGGAAAGATGTAGACGATTTGAGGTCCCTTGTCGCAAGTTGCCTGTGATTAGATTCACCACACGGTGATTTGAACCATTGTTTTGGAAACTCAGCACGACGTACGTCAAACTCAGCAAGACATGCGCCAAACCCTGCGCCACCTTTTTTATATGAACGTTGCCTTCATTGGTTTATTTTGATTCCCGGACATGAAAAGGCTGCCTCGTCTACTTGAGGGCATACGATGGCATTCTTCCAACAGACCCCCCTGTCTGGTTTCCCGTTCTTCGTATGGGCTGTCAAGTGGCGATGTGTGAGGCTTTGTTGTGTCCATTGTAGGATTCAATTAAACTACTTCCATTGTTGTACTAAATTTCTACTAAATCTCTCCCGTTACCTGTATCGGGACCACGTATGTGCACCAGAAGTTCTGTACCTACTGCGATTCAGGTGGATGAAAGAGTATGGGGAGGTCATGCTTAAGTTTTGTCTATCTTTGTCGCTCTGCAACTGGGCGAGTAACACCTGCCCAGTTTGCTCAGGGACCAATGACACCAGTCCAGATATATATCAACCAAATACAATCGTCTGGTGAGCCGCCCCAGGGTTTGAATCACCCTATCCGAGTCTGGCTTTCCTCGCTGTATTCGTCGCTGTAAATACGACAATCCCTACAAATCTAAATTATGTGGAGTAGGTGAGTGAGTTCCAGTATTCAGTGAAATGGAAAAATGAGAGTAGAAAATGGGATTATAGTGATATACGAAAGATTGCAATACTATCCAAATATATCATCGCAAACCCCTGGCCCACTCCAGCCGACAACCCTGGCGTTTGGAGAAAGTGTCAAAAGAACATCGCGGAGAAACTCGGGAGTCATTCTTTCATGCGATAAATTAGAGAACTTCACGTAGGAAAGTAAGGCCTTAAATACTTTGGCTGCATCCAGAAGCTTAAGGTCAGAGGGTCGAAGCATCAATGAGACCTGCATCCAATCCCCAGGTCGCGTTGAAGCTATCAGTGTGAATGGAAGGTTTCAGAGCTCGTAGAAAGGAAAAGTGAACTTGAAGCTGTCCATGGCCGCCAGCAATGTGAGCCAGAGGAAAAGTCTCCACATTGCGAGAGGCGAGTACATAAATAAATTGATAATTCCTCTAAATGCTTGGAGTATAATTAGAGATTGCGCTGTAGTTCGTAGTGCTCTGGAGTGTATTTCCTGCTCGAGCTGATGCGTAGGTGGGTGAGATGCTCCCCCGTTTTATAGCTCACACCGATTGGGAGTGGGCGACGTCAATGGTTACGTGTGGAGTAAATTTGAACACCCTTAATGCCAACAAGCTTCAAGGACAACGCTAATAATTCCGGTCGGTGGTAGGAATGATCTGAGTGTCAGAGAGCGACGACCCAAATGAGAATACTGAGCAGGGATGGAAGGTGGGACGAAGTTCTATGATATGATTACATCATGATCATTGACATCCCAGACTCACGCGTTGTATTTATTCCCGACCGTCACAGCACATGCTGTGGTGTTGTACACACCTTCACACCCTTCACACCCTTCACAGCCTCACATATCACTGAATAGATGCTCTTTATTTACATGTATATAATGGTACCCACTGTAGTCAGAACTCGAGCTCCTGGCACTCAGTGGTCATCTCTCCTCGATAGTCGCGATGAGCACCATCAATGGCCCGGGCCCACCAGGTCCGGGTCCATTCAAGCGTCTTTGGAAGAGGGTCAGACACCCTTCTGGCGCTTCAGACGTTGTAGACATTACGAAGTCAGCTCTTGTGGTGGCGAAAGAAGCTGCTCCTGGTCCTTCCAAGAGTGCGATCGCAGGTGTGGTGGCACTGTGGGATGCAGCTGAAGTATGTTCATGCGTTCAACTCCTTGATCGGAAAGAATTTTGATAGTTTTATATGTCTTTTAGCGCATTAATGGAACTAAGGAAAGGGCCTGCGAGTTGGACGAGCGCACGAAAGGACTCATAGTACATATGCTATCGCATCCCGGGGGGGGATCTGATGGTACTTGTGTGGCAGTTGATGTACCACAATTCCTCAAGTATGTTTTTCTTCAACGTGTACTGAGGATATTTTCTTCGCGTAGTACCTTAGAGGAGAGAAATCAAGGGATTGAACCTATTCTGGGTCGCTCGAGGATCGCAGGACTAATGCATCTCAATCGTGATGAAAAGAAAGTTGCTGATACCAGCCGCCGGTTCGACGAAGAGGTCAATGATATACAAGTAATTTGATTGAGTATTTGAACTACTCTGTACTCAGTTTAACGTCCGTCGTGTAGGCCTTGCTCTCCGTCAATATTCAGACCCAAGTCATCAATACTCACATCGAGGTTACCAAGCTTGGGAAAGATGTAGACAATCTGAGGTTCCTTGTGGTAAGTTACCTGTGATTATATTAAACACCGCACGGTAATTTGAACAATTGTTTTGGAAACTCAGCACGACATACGCCAATCCCTGCGTCACATCTTTTATATGAACATTGCGTTCTTCGGTTTATTTTGATTCCCGGCTATGGCAAGGCTGTCTCGCCTTCTTGAGCGACATGCGATGATTCTGCCGACAGACCCCCCTGTTTGGTAGTCAGTTCTTCGTGTGCCCTGTCAAGTGGCGATGTGTGGGTTTGTTGTGGTCATTGTGGGATTCAGCTGAACCTTTTTTTAATTTTTTAATTTTTTTTTTGACTCTATAACATCTCTCGAGATAAATCATTCCAGATGTATGGGGAGGTCATGCACAGTAGACTGCCTATTGGCTGTTGATTTGATGCAGCGCGCTTTAGGTACATTCTCTAATACCCATTATGATTCATCTTTGCGAGTCTGCGTTGCGGCACTGATCCTTGAAAGATAGGGTTGAGCGAGATTCATGAGTGGTGGTTGCATTGCTCTGACTACGTATGATAACTATAAGAAAATGTACAATAACAGTATATGCGACAGCATGTGAGGGAATGGCGTAGTGGTAAGTGCGTAAAGGCATGAAGGAACCCAACCTAATATATCATCAATATATCCAATCGTATTTCTATCCAATCCTCCTATAAGGACAGACAGGCCAGTCAGGCATGACTCGCTTAGAAGCCACCCATGCCGCCCATACCGCCCATGCCACCCATACCGCCCATGCCACCTGGTGCAGGAGCCTTCTCTTCCGGTGCATCAACAACACAGCACTCGCTTGTGGTCAACAAGCTCGCAACACCTGCGGCATCGACCAAAGCCGTCCTGACGACCTTGAGGGGGTCGACAATGCCAGTCTTGACCATATCTACGTATTCACCCTTGGCAGCGTCATATCCATAGGCGAACTTGTCATCAGCGCCATACTGCGACAGGAGAGTGCCAACAATGACGCTCGACTCCTCGCCAGCGTTGTTGAGGATTGCGCGTATAGGGCCAGTGATCGCGCGGCGGATGATGGCAACACCAAGTTCCTGGTCGAAGTTGGCAGTGGGGATGGGCTGGGCGTTGGGGGAAACGGGGGAGGATGTGGAACCGGCTCCGGAACCAGGGGAGGTGGTGGCAAGCATGAGGGAGGCCTTGAGAAGGGCGATACCGCCACCGGGGAGGATACCCTCCTCGACGGCAGCACGGGTGGCGTTAAGAGCATCATCATAGCGGTCCTTCTTCTCACCGACCTCGACCTCGGATGCACCGCCGACCTTGATGACGGCAACACCGCCCGAGAGCTTGGCAAGGCGCTCCTGGAGCTTGGTGCGATCGTACTCGGAGGTGGTGGTATCATTGATGAGGGAACGGAGCTGTTCGCAACGGGCCTGGATGGCATCCTTGGAGCCCTCGCCGTTAAGAACAATGGTGTCCTCCTTGGTGATGGTAATAGAGCCAGTGGAGCCGAGGAGGTCGACAGTTGCGCGCTCAAGCTTGATGTCGAGCTCATCAGTGAAGACGGTGCCGCCAGTGAGGATGGCAAGGTCACCGAGGATGGACTTGCGGTTGTCACCGAAACCAGGGGCCTTGACAGCGGCGACCTGGAGCTGGCCACGGAGCTTGTTGAGGATGCAGGCGGCGAGAGCCTCGCCATCGATGTCCTCAGCAATGATGATGAGGGGACGACGCGCCTGGGCGGCGGCCTCTAGTGAAGGAAGAATATCCTGGAGAAGGGAAATCTTCTTCTCTGACAGAAGGATGTAGGGCTTCTCGAACTCGACCTTCTGGGCCTTGACGTCGGTTACGAAGTAGGGGGAGATGAAACCACGGTCGAAGCGCATGCCCTCGGTAATCTCAATTTCATCCTCAATGGTGCGTCCCTCCTTGACAGTGATGACACCCTCCTTTCCGACCTTTTCCATGGCCTGGGCAATGAGGTTGCCGACATGGGTATCGCCGTTGGCAGAGATGGTGGCAACCTGAGCAATTTCGGCGGTGGTGGTGATGGTCTTGGTGTGTGAAGCAAGGAAGTCTACGACGCGGTCAACTGCAGCCTGAGCACCACGGCGGAGGTCCATGGGGTTGCAGCCAGCAGCCACGTTTTTGACACCCTCGGAGTAGATGGCACGAGCGAGAACGGTGGCAGTTGTGGTACCGTCACCAGCAATTTCGTTGGTCTTTTGTGCGACATCTTGAACGAGACTGCGACATGTTAGCAGGCAATATTCAAGAACAATGGTGACGACCTACCGAGCACCGAGGTTCTCAAACTTGTCTTTGAGAGTTATTGATTTTGCAACAGTGACACCATCTAGAAACTACGTGAGAACGCGTCTCGACGGAAAGAGTCGGACATACCCTTGGTAATTTTGGGACCGCCAAAAGACTGCTCGATGATGACATTGCGACCTGAGCACCCAGTTAGTATAAGCAGCGACTATGGAACAGGTTTACGCACCCTTGGGACCAAGGGTGACTTGGACAGCATTGGCAAGAACGTCAACACCCTTTAGAATGCTTGCTCTGCCCTCGTTCGAAAACTTGATCTCCTTGTGAGCACCACGGGTAAGGGTGGGCTTGGACGCCTTTGCGGCGGCGCGACGGAGAGACCTGGAAGAGGTGGTCGACAGACGGTGCATCTTAATTTTTGGTGGAGAAGGTGTATAACAAAAATTTGTGACGTTGACAACTTTTTAAGACCGTCTCGGCTTTCTCCAGATTTCTAGAAAATTACAGTCATGTGACCGAATTTATGCACGTAAACATCCAAACTTTTTCTTTACCAGCTTCATTCTTCTTCGTCATGGTACGTGTCCTTGTCACCGTCCTCAACGTTGAGCACAACTAATTCAATGTCCACAGGCCGCCCAAGCAACCTTCAAGTCCATCAGGTCCCTCGTTCCCCTCCTTGACCGTGTCCTCGTACAACGTTTCAAGCCCGAGACCGTGAGTTGGCATTTCAGTGCTCTTATTCTTGGCTTACATCCCTCCAGAAAACAGCTTCGGGCATCTTCCTTCCCACTTCCTCCACTTCGAGCCCCCTTCCCGAGGCGACCGTTATTGCTGTTGGCCCCGGTGCACCTAACAAGGACGGTCAGATTATCCCTACGACCGTAAAGGCTGGTGACCGTGTTCTTCTTCCCGGTTGGGGCGGTAATTCTATTAAAGTCGGCGAAGAGGTCCGTGATATCTTGTGACTACTAACTCCTCGTGACTGACGGACTTGTTAGGAATATTATTTGTTCAAGGACAAC
The DNA here is from genome assembly GCA_018220975.1 of Tephrocybe sp. 9980TJB. NCBI lineage: Eukaryota > Fungi > Basidiomycota > Agaricomycetes > Agaricales > Lyophyllaceae > Tephrocybe > Tephrocybe sp. 9980TJB. The sequence goes on along the minus strand of JABAJU010000204.1, from coordinate 10,349 downwards.
GAAATCCTTGCCAAAATTCAAGAGTAAAGAAATGAATCAAAGTATCTCCATGCTCGGAGAATAAGAAATTCATTCATGCGCATCTCATCAAAATGCGCTGCAAGGAACATGCTTCAGCCTTAAGGTGTTCAATCAACTGCTATATATCACGTTAACTCACGCTTTGCATACGCTACGCACATACTTATATCTAGTCAATGAATAATGAACAACATATCTCCACTCAGAGTAAAAATCCCTGTTGAGCCGCACTTTCGCACATCATGGACTTCGCACCCTTTTGCATCGACTTTCTGTCGAAAACTCGGATTTAATAACTTTAGGACTAGTCAGCGGACACAGTATTCATATTCAAATGCAACTCACGTCAGAAGTTCATCCCTTGCCTGTAATCGCTCGGCGTCTCGCAGGTAAACTCAGCAAAATCTGGATGCTTGACGACCACACATTTGATTCTCCTCTCCTTGGAAATCGCTACCGTTTCGTGAACCAAATTGAAAAATCTCCTTATATTAGATGGTAGCTGAACTTGCATCTTTTGTGGGCTTTATCTGAGGTGTCCCTCGGGCCTCTCAGAGTGACTTATATGCACTCCCATCCATATAGCCATCTGTAGCGCCTCAAGAGTTCTTCACGAGCGTATAATTCAAGGCAGCCTTCACCGCAACGACGTTCGGCACCACCTATCACAGAAGCATCTCAGGATGTGGGAAGAGCGTGCGGTTGGTACGACACTTTAAGTATGTACGTCAAGATCATTGATCAACCCAACACCCTCTCTGGCAATATCCGTCGCCCAGTCGATGTCCCTTCCCTTCAATCCGACTCTGAGATCCGAGGAGACAACATCCGGACTATTTCCGATGTTCTTCTTCCACCCCCCCCCTCCTCGATGCTAATTTTGTGGATGACAGAGAGAAAGAGGACATCGCTGAAGAACTCAAGGCGTTACCACCGTTCATGCCGTTTGACTCGAACAATCACTTTGCCAAGGACTCTCGTAAATCTGAAATCACCAATTTCCTCAAAACCAAATGTTCATCGAATGTTCATCGAACTTCTCGATCAAACAGACCATGGACAGCTTGTTTTCCTTCTCTGTGTCTCTGACGCCACCAATTTCTATACAGGCTCTCTTGGCACCCTCAAGAAAGGATGTGTTCAGCTTGGTGACGCCGTCCGCACACTCCATTCCCTTAACATTATCCATCCCGACCTGGATCTTGGAAACGTCCTCATTTCTCAAGACTACCAGAATGTCTTTTATGCGATCTGGAATCTTGCTGGGGTTTTAGTAGTGCACCAGAGTTGTACGGATTTGGCGCTTGCTTACCCAACGAGATACCATATTCCAAGGAAACCGACGTGTATGGTATGGGCTTCGAGATGTTGCTCAACTGATCGTCTCACAAATTTACCCGCGGACAGATTGGGTATTGCCTGAGCTGCCTAAACTATTTACACGCATTACTTATCTCTGTACATTAGAGAATCCAGTGGAATCTGAGCCTCACTCCGAGCACCGGGTCTTGGCAATGTAGCCAAGTATCCATTCATGGGACAGGCAGGTACTGTGGGGCGTTGGGAAAAGATATTTTTTTGCCAATCTTTTTCTGTTGCTCCCAGTCACAAATATATCCGCCTGAGATTTCGATGGTAAATATAAGAAGTGAAATTTCTGTTCCGGTATCCGAGTCGCGGTGCAATTTCTGACCCTGCTTGATGGGCCAAGCTTGATAGTCTTATGCCTACTACTTATAGGTAAGTCGCATATTTTAAATAATACAACTCGGATCAGACGGTGGCGCTGCCCAGCGCCGAATTACCAACAACATTTTAAGTAGTTAAAAGATCGATACTTAAGCTCCTAGAAAGAGACATTCGATGTTCAAGCTGGTTCAACGCACGTCAACACCCACAGTTTTTTTTTCGTGGACTCTATCACCCAGTGGCTGTAGAATAGTAGCCCATGGAACGTCATGGATCTAATGGCAACCTCTCGTCTGAGGAGGGATCTTTCACACTCCTGTTTGAAAGCCGGATGAGGTTAAGGTGAGCGTTATCAAGTTTGTCTTGACTCTTGGGCTGAAACTTTTTATCCAGGGCGATTCTGTTATACGTGTCAGTGTTACCTGGGATAATTATCTGTTGTCTGGTGCTTGTCTTTTACGTCATCGTGGCGTGGCAAGGGCCAGAGTCACAAAGACGATTGGATCGCGTCAGCTTTCGCCTCCTCGTCAAAGCTTTGGTTTCCAAGTGCGTGCCTGAATCTGCGTCAATACGAGCTTTCCTCATTCGGATACTGAAAAACGATTGAAGCATTGTTTTTGGCATCGCACTAATAGCAACACAGACGAATCATGGCAGCAAGCCTGGATGTGCTTTTGGAGCATTTGTTTTACAGGTATGTCGAGGTTAAGCAAGCCTCAGTGAATCCAGGTACTATGTCGAGCTCATCATGTTGTTTAACAACTCCAGCTTGCACTATTGCTTAGCACGTTTATTACGACTTGCATTGCCGTCAATCTGCAGTGAGTCCTGCATCTACTTGTGGCGACTAAGGGTTAATTCGAAGGTGTTGTCCCAAGGCTTGTTTTGATCCACGAATTCAATGGGAAGGTGTTAGAAAAGTACTATATCACTGTCAGCCTAGCCACATCCCTGGTGCTCAGTGCATTGCCGTACGCCGTTGGTCAATTAGGGTGCGTCGCAATGGTGTCTATCTCCTAGTTTCACGTCTAATGCATGGATTTTAGTTGGAGGGAGAAGGCGTCAAATTGTTGGTATAACAATCCTGACAGACCAACACAAGTTCGATGGATTATCGCAACTCATTCTACATGGTTAGCGTTATCTGTCGTCGTAGAAGCTGTCACATCTTTCACTGTCCTTGTATGGTTGTACCGCTCCAAGGTGCGCAAAGATATGACATCTTCTATTAAAACCATCTTAACAGCAGTACCACCGGCAGAGTAGGATATTTTCGCTGTTTCGGAGGGAGACCACATCAGGTGAAATGAAAACGACTTCGCGGCATACTTCGACCGCAGTTCTGCTTAGTCGAGATCCTGCGTACCGGAGAGTAATCATACGAATCGGTGGGTTCAATCAGTGCATGATCTTTTCCCCTCCTAACTTCCCAACTTTGTAATTCCTAGCGCTGTATCCCATTGTATCCCTATTTTTAAATTTTTTCCTCGTTGCACTTGGCCTTCACAACAATATAGTTGCAACGAAACCCCTAGTACGTTTCTCGGGCAATCTGGGCTAACTTCGGTTCAACTTAACCGCTCTCCTAGGAATTCCGACTGTTCTTTCTCGGTAGGTGCCATCGAGTGCTGTTCAGCTTGACAAATTTATACCCAGAACATAGACTCCTTTCTTTTGGGAATTCGAACCCTCGTATACGGCATATTGGCCTTTGGTGATCCTGTTAGTTGTACTGCTTTCAAGTCACGTAATCAAAGCTGACGGCGACAGAAGTCCTTTATCAATGCCGTTCGACATCTTTGGGGGACATCATCCATTGCCCCCAGGCCGTCGATGTCCCAAGTCATTAACGGAGCCATAGGCACTCTGAACACTACGACAATGAGCGCAATTTGCTTCTCTCGAGACAAAATATCAGGCACGATAGACAACACACCCAAGACTGAACTTGTCGGGCACTTGGAATGTGAAGAAGGCACAATATCTTCCGAAAGCCATGTAGACCTTGAAGATGTACAGAAATTCGGGAAGCAACTTTAACCTCAGGGCTATCCTCATATCTGTTGGAGATTGACTTGCATGACTCACCCTAATGGCATGGGCACATACCATCACGTTATTTTTTTTTCCTTTTATATTGTTCTTACCGTCTTTATAGACATTAGAACCACTTACGATCAGCATTTGCTAGTCTTTGTCGACAACTTTATTTACTTCCTTACTCATTATTTTTTTTTTTTTAGAACTCTGTGATCTCTTTTCTTATATTACATCCTCCACAATCACTTCCAACATTCCTTTCTGCATATTTGCAATGTGTTGCCAAACCTTTCTGAAGACCTCATGTACATCACAGGCTACTGTACATGTTGATGGAAGGAACAACAATCCATCATGCTCAGGACGTATCATAGTGGGCGAACGCGTGCACGCCACAAGATTATTACTTTTATTCTTACCATGCTTAATATGGGCTTCATACCCACACATTTACTTACTCCCTTTGTCCTGTACCCACTTTATTTAGCAGTTAAATAGTTCCAGTATTTACCAATAATAAGTAGTCCTTTTTATCTGCTCAACAGGTTATGGGCCCTGACCATAACTAACTACTTCGTTAACAAGCCTAGAACATCCTCTCATCTTTCTCCACATCCCCAGCCCATTCCAAACAATAGATCGTGATGGCAGACACATCGAACACGTCCTCGAACGTATACAGGATCGATCCCCTGAAAGGAACGGAAAATTATGCGGTGTGGAAGATTAAAATGACAGATATACTCACTGACCTGGGGTACATCGATTTCTTAGACAAAGAAGCGAAGGAGCCTGACGCTGCAGACACCAAAGCCAATTGGAAGGCGAAGGACCAAAAGGCGCTCTCGACAATCCGTTTACGCGTTGGAGACGCTGCGCTCGTATATATCGCGGGCGCAAAATCGGCAAGAGAAGCCTGGAGCACATTACAATCCATGTTTGAGGTGCGCGGGGCTATTGGAACGGTTGCTGTACACCGTAGACTCTTCCGAGCACAGTGTGAGGATGGAGCAAACATTGAGGAGCACATTCGTATGCTCAAGGGCCTAGTAGAAGAACTGGCAGCTTTAGGATCGACGATAAGCGATGCAGATTTTGCAATCACCCTACTTACCTTGCTGCCAGACTCCTGAGATGCGTTTATATCCTCCATCGACTCTTTCACACTCAAAGAAAGTCATTTATTGATTGCGCGTATTCTTGAAGAAGATTGTCATATCCGTGCACGCAACCCTGGAGACACCACCCTCGCTGTCAAGTATAATCCAAATGTAACGTGTTACAATTGTAACGAGAAGGGGCACATCTCGAGGCAATGTCCAAAGAAGAAAGAAAAGGGTGGCAACAGGAAGAAATGGGATGGAAAGAAGAAAGACTCACCCAGTGGCAAACCAGACATAGCAAACCAAGCCTCTGAATCCACAGATACATATGCTTTCACTACCAACGACTCCGACGTTGCTCTGGCAGCTATTTTCCCCAACTCCATGCTTGCAGATTCCACAGCAACCTCCCACATTTTTCACGATCGCGCTGCCTTCATTTCATATATGGAAACTCCTGGTCACCAAATTCAGGGTTTTGGGAGTGCGTCAGGGATTGGTTGTGGCAACATTAAGATATGCTGCAAAATTGACAATCAGTCAATAGACATCACACTGAAAGATGTTGTGCATGCACCCACAGCCCCATACAATCTAATTTCCCTCAGCCGCATCATGGACACAAAGTTTAGAGTCTGGTTTGAGGACCAGACCATGGATATATATCCTCCAGGAAGCCGCCAATCGATTCTCCGTGGGTAAAAAGTTGGACGCTTATACAAGGTCGATGCATCAATCATATCCCTGGATATAGCACTAGCTATACGCATCATCGCACGCACCTGGGATGAATGGCACTGAATTTTTGGCCACATGCACATGGGAGCCGTGAAGACATTGAAAACCAAACAGATGGTTACCGGCATGGAAGTAGATGCACGCTGAGAAACAGCAAGTCAATGTGAGGCTTGCATCCAAGCAAAGCAGCATGTGGCGCCTTACCCAAAGGAGTCTGACACGATCTATCAAGAGATCGGGAATATGACATTTACAGACTTATGGGGACCAGCCCGAACAACAGGTATCAGAGGAGAACGATATTCCTGCGGGTTCACGGATGGCAAGGCACGCAGGACTGTTTCTTATTTCTTAAAGCAGAAAACTGATGAAGAAACAATCCAAGCTATTGAGCACTATCGCGCACATATCAAAACTCAGGCAGGAAAAGATATGAAGGCGATACGTTTTGACAACAGCAAAGAATACGTCAATGACAAAGTCCGCGAATACCTCAAGAAACTTGGTATTCGCATTGAGCTCACGGCCCCACGATCTTCGGCACAAAATGGAGTTGCAGAACGCGTAAACCGGACTCTTGCAGAACATGCACGTGCAATGCTCATTCAACACAATGTCCCCAAATTCCTCTGGCCTGAGGCGTGAGCTTACGCGACGTACCTCAAGAACCGGTCACCCACACGAGCACTCGTGGATAAAACCCCCGAAGAAATATTCAATAACAAGAAGCCCGATGTATCCCGCCTCCAGGAATTTGGCACCAAATGCTGGGTGTTACATGAGGGAGGGAATACCAGCAAACTTGACCCCAAATCACGCGCATTCATGTTTGTGGGTCTCTCAGATGAATCGCGTGCATGGTGATATTATAACCACAAGATGCGGCGAGTCCTCACCTCGTGCAATGTTGTTTTTATTAGGGAAATTCCTAAAACAGATGTAAATGATGACGATTCTGATCCTCTGCTGATTGAGAGGGAGAAGTTAAACAGTAACAATCTAACAGGGACTCAGACTACTATCAAAACGCCACCAACACCTATTTCCAAACCGATTCTTGCTTCATCCACTCCAGACACCACCGCCGCTCTGTCAAAAATCCCTATCTGTGACAAATCAACCCGTATTGCATCAATGCCCACACTGGATTATCGATTGATGAACAACTCTGTGGCATGCGGACCACACAAATGGCAGCATCATGTACCTATCCATGAGCCTACCCCTGACCCTGCAGACTACGCCAACTTTACAGATGCAATGGACGCGTCAGATGCACCTGACATTGCACTCCTTTCGAGCACACAAAGTGAACCCAATTCCACCTATGAAGCATTATCTGACCCCACATGGCAAGAATCGATGCAAAAGGAACTCAATCAGCTTAAATGGCTAGGCACATATGAACTTGCAGACTTACCAGCGGGCCGGAAGGCTATCAATTCCAAATGGGTGTATAAAGTCAAGACCGATGGAGATGGAAATTTCATCAAGGCGAAATCACGCCTTGTGGTGCATGGTTTTACTCAACAGCCAGGCATTGATTTCAATGAAACATATGCACCCATCATACGAATGGACACCCTGCAGTTTCTTATTGCCTTGGCAGCATCAACCAGTCTCATTTTTCACAATGTAGACGTGGTAGGCGCGTACCTCAATGTGCATTTAGAAGAAGACATATACCTCATGCAACCTCCTAGCTTCAGCGATGGTACATCACATGTCTGGAAACTGATAAAGACTATCTATGGCCTAAAACAAGCCGGACACACATGGAATAAGGTACTCAACAATTTATTCCAAGAATTAGGATTCACATGCCTCATATCAGACCAATGCGTCTACATTCAAGGCACAGGATCATCTATCAATATTGTTGCTGTCCATGTGGACGACATGACTATCTTTGGACACAACATCAACACAATCTCAGTTATCAAGAAAGAAATCAACTCGAAATTCGAAATCACTGACCTTGGCGAAGCCAACCAAATTGTTGGAATAACTGTTACTCAACTACATGATGAAAAAATTAAGTTATCACAACGACCATACCTTGAGAAGATCATTTCATGCATGGGACTTCGCGACGCTCATCCTGTTCACACTCCTCTCTACCCCTGCATAAAATTATTCCAATTGGATGATTCTGAACGACGCGACCCAAAGATTGCTGGTGCTTATCCCACAGCAATTGGAATGCTCATATGGGCATCTATTTCAACACGCCCCGACATTGCCTATGCCGTTCAGCATTTATCCAAATTCACTAATCATCCTGGTCCAGCACATTGGACTGCTGTTCAGCGCATATTCCACTATCTCAAAGCCACACTCGACCTCAGGATTATCTATACGCCATCAATTTTGAATACCAACGACATCATTCACATCTATTCTAATGCTGATTGGGGCAACGACCCCGACGATCGTCAATCTATCTCAGGCTACATTACAATACTATCTGGAGGGCCAGTTACTTGGAGCTCAAAAAAGCAACCATCCGTCGCACTCTCAAGCATGGAGGCCGAGTACATGGCCATTTGTCATGCAACGCGCGAGACTCTATGGATGCGATCACTTATCTATGAACTAGGTTTCCCTGACAATGTTCCAACAAACTTAATCACTGACAATACATCCGCTATTTCGTTCACCAACAACTCCACGTTCCACGCACGAAGCAAACATATAGATATTCAACATCATTTTGTTCGCGATCATTTGGCCAATGATGACATTCAGATTTCCCACTGCGCATCGAAGGACAACTTTGCTGACGTCCTCACCAAGGCACTCGCACGCCCTGCTCACGAATTCAAATTGCAACAACTCAGCATGATATTGGGTTGAGGAGGAGTGTTGATGGAAGGAACAACAACCCATCATGCTCAGGACGTATCATAGTGGGCAAACGTGTGCATGCCACAAGATTATTACTTTTATTCTTACCATGCTTAATATGGGCTTTATACCCACACATTTACTTACTCCCTTTGTCCTGTACCCACTTTATTTAGCAGTTAAATAGTTTCAGTATTTACCAATAATAAGTAGTCCTTTTTATCTGCTCAACAGTACAGCATGAAGGTAAGTAATACTCTGGTCTTCTCATTTTCATGAGACACTTGATGTCAGGGTAACACCACACAAGAATGAAGCAGGCTCTCACAAGATGAAACTGAAAGACAAGCAGAGAGAAAGAGATAGAAGCAGAGAGAGGGCTGAGAACAAGAGATGAAACAAGAAACCTCAAGTGTTCACACTAAGTGCAGTGGAAATCCTAAGAGAACTTGAATGAGAACTCCAGGTATGACATTGCTGAATATATATACTAAATGAAGGCTGTGCTAAGGCTGTGTAAATAAAGGGACTACAGAAAGCTGTGCTAAAGCTATACAGAGGCTGCACCAAGGCTATGTAAAATCCTGTACCAAGGCTATGCTAAGGCTATGTATACTGGATGGCTGTGCTGCAAGTTGCACTAGATGAATGAATAGAAGATAGAAGTAAAATGGTGATTGCATAGCTGAAGGAAAATGTAATTAGATACAGGGAAAATAACAAGTCCACACTTGAAGCCCATGTCTTCAACTATACTGAATAGCCTCATACTTTCTGCACACCATCATACAATTTTGGCCCTCAAAGCATGTCAGGACAGTTGTTGGAAGTTGGAGAGGAGTGCTACATATCTTGTCTCTGTTGGGGACATTTAGCAATATGAGCACATTATTTTTTCCTTTCTTACTCACTCAAATGTTTCTGTAATTGACCTGTTCTTCATTTTTTTGGCACTTTTCAGCCCTCTTAAGCTGACTTCAAATCTACAGCCTTATTGGCTTTCTCTATGATATCTTTACCCCAACACTGGACTGGGTGATGCTAAAGATTTTTTGTGAACTTGCAATCAGCCATATCAAGATATCTTTGCACAATGCTCTGGGATCCTCTCAAAAGCAACAGAATTCATGAACACATTGATCATTAACGTATTTTATGTCAGAATCAACAAGAAGACTACTAGTACTAGTAGCCTTCTTATAATGTTGCCCACAAAATGTACCTTTTCAACTTAATAATGTGTCAGTAAATATACTGTAGCTGCACCCTCAGGAATCATATTATAATACTCTAGAATGCACATTATAATACGACTGTACACTGCAAGGTCTACATTATAATGACTGTATATCCTAGGATCTACATTATAATATGACTGCACACCCTAGGGTCCATATTATAACACCACTGCATACTCTAGGATCTACATTATAATACTACTGTATACTGCAAGATGTACATTATAATATCACTGCACATCCTAGGATCCACATTATAACCACTGCACATTTTAGGATTCATATTATAATACTGCTGTACACTGCAAGGTCCACATTATAATATCACTGCATATCAGCAGAAACAGGGTCTCTATGGAGGCACTACATAGCACTATGTAGAGCCATAGTTCCATAGTGTACTTCCCCTTTACATAGTGTTCCCATAGTGTAAGGGCAACCTCTGGGGGCTGTGGAACAGTCACACAGCTGGCAGAGGGAAATCCAAAGTTTATTGAGTATGTATGTATAGATAGAGAGGTAGCTACTCACCTGGCAGAGGGAAATCCAAAGAGAATAAGTCTGAGGATTCCCTATGCCAGAAAGAGCCAAAAACAAACTTGTTTGGTACTGTTTGGATGGTCACATGACTGGTAAGTCACATGACTACCCAAACCTGCACCAAGAGAATAGG
>JABAJU010000203.1:0-28545 GCA_018220975.1 Tephrocybe sp. 9980TJB | reverse complement strand
ACAGGTTCTTTTCTGCAGCTGCATTTGATTCAGAGTATTCAGACTATATCTTCTATTGTATTGATATATATGCTGAGGAAGGATGCTAGGAGGCTGACGATGTTTTCAGTGGCTTTGTTTATACTTGTTTATTTCAAAAGCAAAACATCGGAATTACAAGAGTTATTGATTACCATTGACAATCATCATAAGTCCCAGTTTTTGAGATTATTGGCAAATTAGTCCAACCTATTGATCATTATTGAGAGTTAATGCAACACATCATTAACCATCATTAGTCCCAATTATTGATCAATATTTAAGGTCAATACAGACCATCTTTGGTCCGAGTTTTTAATCATTATTGATAATCACTACAAACTATTATTGGTCCAAGTTACTGACATTATTGGCCTTCGGTTTGATCTCTTGTTGAAACTCTTGATAAACTTGATCTTGCTGATGACTCTGTGCACCTGAATTAGATATGTACTTGTTTGAGGCATCTGATATATAAGTAACTATAACAATATATTTCTTATTAATTCATGGCATTTACATTACACTTGAGACTTGGACTTGTTATGCTTGCATGAGATTTGGATATTTTCAAGTTCCTGTGGACATTTCCAATATTATTTGAATCTTTCCAAGGCTATTTTGAACATTTCCACACCATTTTTTGGACATTTCCAAGGGGAAATTCCAAACTCCTTGGAAGTTCCAAGGGGAGGGGAAGTTTCCCTTGGAAAATGCCCCTCTTAAGGGTAATGTTCAAAGGGAGGAGATAACCTTTTAGGCCACAGTACAGGGCTGCCTGAAGTGGGTAGGTGGACCAGAGGGAGTGTAAAGTGCTCAAATGCAGGCACATTAATATTAGGGAGTGCAGTATATTGGGTGAGAGCACATTAAAATGTAGAGGTTCCCTTGCATTAAAATATGTAGATGCATTACAATGTTTGGTCAGCTAGAGCAGGGTATATTAGATGAGCCTGCATTAAAATGTGTGTGTACATTAAGATGCAGTAGAGAATATTATGTGAGGCTGCATTAAAATATATGGTCAGCCAGAGCAGGGTATCTCAGGTGAGTCTGCATTAAAATGTAGCATGATGGCAGATGTAGTGGATGAGGAGACATTAAAATGTAGGAGGCTCCCTTGGAGAGTGGCAGAGGCATTGTAACTCCTGTTTGTACAAATTTAAGACAACATTATAATGTGACTGCTGCCACATATGTGGAGACTCTGCCCAAGAAACAATTTGTACATAAGGACCAATATCATACTTGCAGTTACTGACACTCTCCTTTATGTCTATGTGCTTAATGTGGTCAAGGTAGTTATACTGAAACCAGTGTCAGAGAGCTTTTCTGAAGGCCAATTGAGAATGCAAAGCTGGTTTTCGATAGTGTACTCTGGCCAAGTCAACCATGAGAACTTCTCCAAGTTAGCTTCCTCGGTTGTATTCACAATCTTACCAGTCTGAGTAACTGGTCTGATGCCTGTAGCACCACGTGCCTAATGTCACCCTTGTGTTGATGCGCTCAGGATTACTGAGCGCTTTCAACCGCCTTGTGTTAGTGAATTTGATTTTCCCCAAGCACCTGTAGTACTTACTTTTTTTTTCTTAGTCTACCCCTTTCTGCCCTTTGTATTAGTGAATTTGCCAAGGACCATGATATTGTTTTGTGAAGTGTACCATTTTCTTTTGTGAGTTTGAGTCATTTCAAAAAGAAATAATCATGAGCACCTCTTGTGAAAGTCAAAGAACAAACGGAGCAAGCTGAAGAATGTGTTGGCCAGGTTGGTACTGGTAACCTGTGTCTAATTTCGAAAGGAAAGCGAAAAGGAGTTAGCCGTCTGGATCTATCATCTAGGCTGGAGCTGGATTTATTTCAAATTTCAAGTGAGGTACTTCCAGTGCACATGCCCATGAACCCTGAGTCTCGAACAAGATGAAGAAAAAAACATGAAATTATATATATATGCATTGCCGATCTAATAAAAAATGATGTGTACTCCATCAACGACCATCCCACTCCCTACCCACTGTATACATCTAAGGCCTAAGGACTCCGCATAACCGTATCCTCTCCCTCCTTTTCCCCCTGTCCCTCGCCCTCCCCAATCGCTTCTCGTCCCCCCCTCACCCGCTTTCTAACACGCCCCATCCCACTCCCAACACTCCCGCTGCTCCCCGCACTTCCCCGCCTTACGAGGCCCCGGCCGAGCTTCCCATCTTCTCTTTCCTTTTCCTTTTCTTGCTCATCCGTATCTGCACCGGCTTCAGCACCAGTACTCGCATCATCCCCATGAACATCATCATCGCTACTCCACGCATCATCGTCCTCGTTCCACGCCCCCACTGCCTCCCCCTCCGCCTCGTCCCCGCCGTCCCAGACGCCGCTTGCTGTGCTTGCGGTACGGGGGCGTGTTCGTGTTCGTGTTTGGGTGCGCGGGTGTGTTTGGGTTTGTGCCTGGGGATGAAAATGGGGATGGGGACGGGGATGGGGAGGCATATTGGCAAGGCGTAGCTGTAAATGCGGCTGTCCGGGCGTCCGGCTTTGGGTTGCTTCCGCATCCTCCTCAGTCTCCATCTCCATCCCCACATCCACCTCAGACGTAGACTCAGAAACAACAGAAACAGACGAAACAGACGCGACGCTCCCCCGATGCCTATGAGGTCGTATCGTCGGCTCGTCGTCTGTTGTTTCGGTGTCTGCTTCGGTGTCTGCCTCTGTCTCTGTCTCTGTTTCCGTTTCGGTTTCTGTTCCCGCCTCGGGTTCGGCCTCGACTTCGGCTTCGCTATCGGATGGAGTGGGCGGTGGGGGGCGGTGGGCGTGGGCGCGGGTGGGGTGGTGAGTGGTGGTTTGGGGGTGAGGTTGACGGTGAGAGTGGGAGGTTGTGTGTGGTGGGATGGGGGCGGGATGGTAAGTGTGTGGATGGGGTTGTGGTTGTGGTTGGATGGAAGGGTGCTGGCGGTGATTTAATTGAGCACCGGTGGTGGTGGTGGCGGTGGCGGTGGCGGTTGTGGTTGTGGCTGTGTATGCGGCGGCGGGGGTAGATGAGATGCCATTTTGTATCACCGTTGTCGTTGTCATTGTCGTTGTCGGTGGTTCGGTTGGAATAGCAGAATTCGAATTGTTGGTAGAGAACAATATAAGCTGTTCAGCATATCTCTGCATCTCCGCCGTGGATATAACAAGTCTGAAATCATTCAGAAGAAGAAACTGCAGTTCGAGCTGATTCAGTTCCGCGAGTGGTAGTCCACCGACCTAAGAATACCAAGATCAACAAACATAATAAAAATAGAAATAGAAATAGAATCAACGCACCTTGGCATACCTCGAATTCGTATAAAACACATCACTAAAAAACTTGCTCGCTACCGTAACGCCCGCAATCACCAACCTATGTATATTATACGAATCAATCACAAAGCTCCTACCAACCGCGTCCCCGCTCAACTTGCTCATTCGATCAAAATACACCAAAAGTGCAAGGAACACCTCGTTAGTAGTGGGACAATACTTGAGGATGCGGAGGAGGTACGCCTCGAGGGAGATGGTGGGAACGTTGCGGGCATGGAAGGTGAGCGTCGCTGCGGGTGTGGTGAGTGCTGCGCGCGAGGCGGTGGTGAGGGAGGGCCATAGGGCGGTATGGGTGTTTGGGTGGATGATGGGGTAGGGGTGGGAGGAGGAGGAGGTGGGTGAGGGGACGGGGGAAAGGGAGTCGTTGGTTGCTGCGATCTGGGTGAGGAGGGAGGCAAGAAGTTTGAGGAGGTCCGGGGTGGGGTAGGTGTGGATGTCGACGGAGGGTGTGGTAGAGGGTGGTGGTGGTGTGGGCACGGAGGGAGAGGGTGCCGGGGGAGGAGGTGCAGGGCGTTGATGTGTGTGGACTTGAATGGCGGGGCGTGAGTTTGGGGGTGTGTGCGTCGCTGAAGACGACGTGGTGTTAGGTGGAAGACGTGAGGTAGATGCAGATGTGTGTCTTCGTAATGAGGATGACGATGAAGATGAAGATGAAGATGATGAGGAAGAGATGCGATGTACGTCTGAAGGTGGATTGAAAGGTTGAGCCGCAACCGCCAGCATGTCCAGACAATAACAAAAATCCAAACTTCTCGTGGTCGTCGTTGGCTTCGATTTCTGATTGCGTCCTTTGCCTTTGTTTGTACTACACCACCCACACTCGCACGTGGTGTCAATTTTAAACTCATGCACGTTCGTCATCGTCATCATAGTCTCTTTGTCTCCAACCATAGTCTTATACCCGCCACAACTCGCCATACTCATCCAACTTTATCCCATACCACCTCTTCTCACTGCGAAAATTCAATCCGTGCGTTCAAGGGGCCCTCACTACAATCATAACATGCGTTTACCACACCATCGTGGGTGTCACTCATCATGATGCCCGCCCCCGTGTCCCTGCCCACGTAATGGCCCAACAAACTACAGTCAATCACAGCCCCAATCACCGTTCATTCAGTCAATATATAAAGTTACCTCACTCCTAATCTTAACATCAACAGCTGGCTGCGGAACCGTCGAATCTCATGCACCGTGCATAGTGTATTGAAACCCGCCTGTCTCACGCACTCGCTCGTGCCCTCGTGTGTATCACTCATTGCCTAGTACACTGTGCTCCAGCGAACCGTGTCTCCCTCGTGTCTCAAGCTGCGATAATAACAAAATACTACCAGAAACAAGAATATCCGAGTCGCTGATCGTCAATTAACACCTCACTAGTCACTCTCCACACTTTACTCATATGAAAGGACCTTCACCTACCCGACCGATTTACTTGAAAGGAAATAATCATGCAACCTTCCGCTCCAGAGTATCCGTCTCGGCATCTGATTCTGCTCTACTTAAACCTGAGTTCCAGTATCTACCTTGGCCCGCTGGGGTGTCCCAGCTAATTAATATAACGACTTGAAATGAGTTACTTACAGGTAAGTACATGACCATGTATTAGGGACTTTGTACAAGTCGCTCAACTACGAGCTATTAGTTGTCAGCTATCCGCCCTCAGCGCTCAGCTTTGACTCCTTTGATTTTCTCCGAGTTACATACCACTTCAAGTTGAACAATGTTCAGAACACCTCATCGTAGTATCAACGTGACTGTCACCCTCCAATTCGTCAGACTAAGATATCAATATCTGCTTCAACTTATCCAGATCCCAGAGTCGTACCTAGACCGGTCACCTCCTGTGAGTCTCCACCTAAGCAGGTCACGAACGGCTGCCAATGGCCATCGACTAGAAAAAACTTGGTCCACCGTTCGGGTTTGGTCAGCGCCGTGACTCGACTCTTGCTCTCGTCTCGAATCGTCTCGTTAGGCGCTTGTGCCTTGGACATGGGCTATTCAAACCTGGGCTGGCCGGCTGGCTACGTCAACGACGGCTACAGAGCCGTAGCCGCGTTGCTTGCCATCAGAATTCAAGCGAATCATTACAATATCATGCAATACCAGTGCCGCTGCGTGACGCATGAACATCTCGCGGCCCACAGCACACGGCATTTGAATCTTGGATCGTGATTCGCTAAGCCTTAGTCATGAGGGATAGATGGGGGGAGGGGAACACTTGCAATTCCGGTTTCATGCTCAGGCATACGTCATAGGCTTAGAAACTACCGTGCCCTGGCCCTGGCCGAATAACTCGCTGATTGACCTGTGTAAGCTGACTGACTGAGCATCATGCGGTGCTGGTGCATGTACGATTTGGTCTCGGTCACGGGGCGCCTTAATTCCGTTGTGTACTGGGAACTGGAATCTGGAAACTGGAAAATGGAAAATGGAAACTGGGAATTGGGAATTGGGACTGGGGTTAGGATAGGATATATAAGCAAGAGCTGGTATCTATCGACCTCGCAGTGAACAGAGCCCGCAAACGCGTCGCGTCGCATCATCATACGTCTCTCCTCAACCCACATACTAACCAACCCAATCCAACAATCAACCATGGAACGCTACAACGCAATGAACCTGATCCAATCCCCCAACCTCCGATAGGTGCTGAGAGACGCCGTCGCGCACGACACGGTCCTCTTCGGCGCAGGCCTCGGCATTCCTTCCATCGCGAACGCCAAGGTCGTCTCGGCGACGAGCGCGGACGTCGTGTGAGTTAATGCGGAGCATATGCCGTGTTCTTCGAGTTTGCTGCTTGAGGTGGTGCGTGCCGTAGCCCGGTTTCGAGTTCTCAGGTTTTGAGTCTCGACGTGTGCTTATGTGGGGTTTCGATTCTCATATCATTTTAGGTTCAGACTTTAAAGATGTACTCCCAAGGAAGGATAATCCCAGTCGTACGCGTTCCCAACCATTCGCATGAATGGATCGCCTGGGCGCTCGATGCAGGTGCGTGCTGCGTGGCACGCACGCAAATTTTATTCATTTTATTTCCATCACCTGTGTGCTGCTTGTGGGTTGTGGGTTGTTACTGATATATTATTTATATGACAGGAGCTGGAGGGATTATGATCCCACACACCGAGACCGTCGAGCAGGTCAACACGTCCATCACCGCTGCTAGGTTTCCCCCACACGGACATCGGTCCTTCCCGCCTTTCGCAGGTTAGTGGTCTAATCATTAATCTCTCTGTGACGCTCACATTTATATGATATGAGTCGGATAGTTATTTTCGGCATGCAGGACACGGCGCCGGAGGGCAAGACGTGGTTGGACGTAGCGAGTGAACATTGTGCTGCTATTCCCCAGATTGAGAGCCGTAAATGTGTTGAGAATCTTGAAGAGATTATGCAGATCTCAGGTGTTGATGCAATAAGTAACTCCTAGTGCGCTCTCACCCTCACCCTCATCCTCACAACTCACCACCTCAACCCGCCACCAGTGATCAGATTCAGCGACCTCCAACTCGACATCGGCACCAGCAACAAAACTGGAATGGCTGAACTAACGGCACGCATCCACACCCTTGCCCAGAAATACAACATGCCCCTTGTCGGCGCCGCACAGGAGCACCAGCTGGCGGAGAAGATCCAGCAGGGGTACCGCGTCATCCTGAGCGCTATGGACATGTGGATTCTGGCGTATGGTGTTGAGAGGGAGTTGAAGGCTGCGAGGGAGGTTATATAAGTGGGAATGAGAATGGGAACAGTGAGAAGGGGGGAGATGTGTAGAGCTCGATCATGATCCATGAGTACTGAGCTTGAAGTCTTCTCTTGAAATGTGAGCCGTTACTGTCGTTGAGAAATATTGCTGCTGCTGCCTGCCCATCTCAAATATCTATGAAAAATCTTGGCATCTCGCGCCACAAACGCCACACGTGCTCGTCTGGTTCTATGTCACCATCTTCATCTTCGAGAGTCCAAAACCGGTCAAGTTTTTCCTTTGCGCTTAGTATTACTGCAGTCCAACGTTTCAAGGACGAAAGTTGGTTTGGCTCAAGTACAACGAATGTGTACTATGTATCGATGAGAATTTTCGCATGCATCCCTTGTTAAAAATTGCGATAAACTCGAAGTTGTTCTACTATACGCTGTCCCTGTAGAGGCGTAAAATTGTTCATGCATACATCATAGCTGTAATCCATATAGTTGTCTGTGTCATAATAGTTTGAAAAGAATTTCTTAATGTCGCCACTCTGCAAAAGGACTCACGAATAGGATCAACCCCTGGCCAATTAGGACAGGAATTTGGTGGTACTGAAGGACAGCCCGTAGTGCTCTCTTTTTGATAGGGAGTGTCGTCGACGTAATCACCAGGAAAAACACATCCATTCTCAATACCAGTTGCTGGGTTCCTGTGCGGTTGAAAAGTGTGATAGAGTCCAAGCCAGTGGCCAGTCTCGTGAACCGCTGTCTGGTAATCAAAAGAATGAAAAACAAAGAAACATGAGCTTGAATGATGTATCTGGTATGAATATAAGTATGTACTAACCATCCCCATGTTGTAATTCAGCCGATTAGTCCCAGGTACAGTATCATACCTGATGAAAACGCCATCTCTCCTTTGCCTCCGTACGTAATCATACGGAAAATTCGAATACCCCAGGTCATCAGGCGTAGCTAGTCTGGGACATATATACGTTCACATTTAGTAAAACAGAAATGCATCGTTTTCAGTACCCACTTCAGTGTGTAAATGTTGAGGGTACGAGGACCACCTTCACGGAGTGTGTCAGTCATACCGAGTTCTGCTGCATTATTCTCTTCAGCATTTTGGAACCAGTAGGCGCTCTGGCGGTGATTGATCGGAAACCAGTTGAAGCGGATACCAAGAGGCCGAAAGGCACGATCGAGAACTGCCTTCTGTTGCTCGATGACGGCGTCTCTGTCGATTAGACGTTGTAAACCACAATCCAACAGTTGTAAGGTTAAGCATACTCAATATATCCACCCCTTTGAGTTGGAAGCTCGTATATGTTGTGAAAGTAGGCCTGCGCATGTTCAGTAAGTGGATCGTTTCAAATAGTAGGAATAAACAGATCCATCGACATACATTGATGTTGACTATGACAGTGTTTGATGTCAGGTTGGAATTGGATCGACCCCTTTTCTTGTCGAAATCTCTTTCCATCTCCTCAACCTGCTTTGGCGTGCGGATAGTACCACAGCGTCTGTAAGGTATCATTAAGATCTACAATTCAGCGCACAGGAATCGGAGCTCTCACCTTCCTTTGGGAGCCAATCCAATCGGAGACTGGCCTTCTGACTCAGGTATGATGTGAGATACAGTGACCCCAAAGAGAATAGGGAGTATAAGAGCAATGAAAATGAAGGTCCGTAACATTTTCGCAGCGAAAAGATGAAATGTGCTCAGCAGGGGCTAGAATGAGTTAGGTCTTAAGGAGACGGTAAGGATTATCAGCTTTTAAAGAACAATTGTTTCCCCAACCAGTGCTAGTAAGTACGGCGGTCGATTGGGAGGGCCCACCTGTCAGCAGTCAACATAGATTGTCAACATGATAGATCGATATCTATCTGCTTCAAGCTTAATTAGCAGCACATACCGCAGACATCACACAATGGCGCCCGATGGGTGCTAACTGAATGTCGTCAAATGAGAGAATCCTCAAGGATATCAGATGGGGCCAGATATCAGGAGGCCAGTGGCAGTTGACCTTTTCCTCCCAAGTCATCAAAAAAACTTCCATGATATCGATCATGATGCCAAATATGAATACGAGTGACGTCTTGAATTGAAAGTTGAAAAAGAAGTACAAGGAATGACATAATAAAGATGAACGTGTGGTGGTAGGCTCCAAGTTAATAATAAGTTGGTGAACTTGAATAACCCAGTGATCTGAATTGTGATGTTCTTTAGAGTCAGAGGCCCCGTGCGTATGCCAAATGGCGCATGGTGCCGGTAGATTCTATCCCCGAATCCTAGTGTCTATGAATGGTTAGATCGCCATTCTTATGAGAAAAAGGAGGTGGCGGAATTGAAAGAGGATTTCGATAGGGAAGGTACTTAGTACTTACACCAGTAGATAATCATGGTGCCGGTAGGTTCTATCTCATGGCGTCTATGAATAGTGAGATTACGGTCCCTATTGCAAAAAAGCTACGTCTCGGACTCTGGTGTGTCGGAGATAGTAGATACTGCCGTTATGATCATGATGCAAGTTGCAATCATAGCTGGTGGGTCTACATTCATGAACATTCAAACAAACATGATCGATGGCCATCGCATTAACTTTAATTGGCTAGGATTATCATTGACCTATGTCAATGGTTGGGGTCTATGGTTTAATTCGGACCGTAAGATCATCTTATCTCGTCCTTGGTCATAGGAAAGATTCACCATCGGAGGGGCCTGTTGAGTCTTCCACACGCACGCCTTCCATCCCTGGCGAGCCGTGAAGGAGATTCAACAAGGGCGAGTGCGCCACGAGCCCATGTCACGGGGAGAAAGACCCGATTCAAGGGACTGAAGGGGTATGCTAAGTACCCTCTCAGGCATAGTTAGCACGGCAAGCTAAAAAGCCTCCAGAGCCGCAATGATGAGTATGGCTAGAATTGATAGAAAGCTGGAAGCCCGGAGCCCGTTACTCGTAGCCGCGCGTGTTCTAAGACCCTAGGACGCGGTCGAGACTTAAAACCTGCAGAGGCACGGGCTTTCCTCCAAGGTTTTCTGCCTCTCTAGCTACCCAGACTCGATCAACGAACGATGCTCAATCCAAGTAGTGCCGAATCAAGAGCCTGGATGGCGATCAACCCTACGGACATTTTAACCAACACAGACACCGCCATTACACCTGACAAGCCCACCACAGTCGACAGGGCGCAAAGCCAAAGACTGGCCTTGTCTCAGACACGGTGCTCACAGCGCTCCTCCAGCGTATCGAGGCTTTAGAAAAATGGTGGGTACTATGCTTCCCGCCAGTACTCCCCCAACTATTACTTTCACCAAAACTGTCTGTTACCTGTAGCCTCGTACACCTTCCCCTCCAACTCCACAACGCCCGCATACCATACAGCTGTCCTCTCCAATACCCCGCAGATATGACGATCAAGAAGGAGGACAAGCTCCGACTAGGTATGCCGGTGTATAAGCGGGATATTGTGAACCTTCTAGGTGTGTCACAGTGCTGCAATCATGCGTGTACTCGTCTGGACTCCCTGATGTAGAAGTTGATTGTCGCGTAACTGCACAAGTGCTTGGTCTTCCGCCACTTCCTGTAGCAGATACGACGGTCAGGGAGCGGCAGACGCAGATTGGCCAGTTCTTTGGGGTGATGTTGTGAGGTTGACGTTAAAGAATGGTTGAATTTACTTTGAAGTTGAAATCTACAAGTCGAAATAAAGTCTCGAAACAATGAGAATCATTACCATCAATACTGACCAATCAGTTAACCGTCATCCACCATGTAACAGGTAATAAATACATCGATTCAACATGAGTCGGGGCTTCCCTACGACATCCAAGCTTTTGAATAAAACTGTTTGTTTTAAACACACCAAACGCCTTATCGTGCTCAAGCATCATATACAATAACCGCACTGCTCGACACTGTCATTGCCGTCAACTCAATTCTAGATCTGCTCAACTCGTTTGCATGATACATATCCTCGTCGTTATCCATAGCGCAGTATGTCAGCACCATGCATCTCGTACACCGTGGGCGCCGCTGTTGATTGAAAGACGGCCCACAATATCCCCATTGCAGACATCAAGGCGAACATGATGAATGCGAGCAGAGAATGTTGTCCAATGTCCGTTTGCCAACGCATCTCTTACTCGAGGAAAATCTATGGCGTCACGGATGGGTCATGTAAGTTCAACTAAGTTCAACCTTTCTCAGGTTATATCATTGCATATGCCCGTAAGGCGAGAAACATGGCCTGTAAGTATAAAATTGCAGAAATTAGCCCCTTGGTATAAATAAATGTTCATCGTGGCGACTACTATGTCCTCCCTCAATCAAGAGTCTTCTTGACTAGCGTGTGCGCCTCCTCTTCCCTTAAAATACCCCTCGCCTCGACCAGCGCCTTCCCAAGGAGATTCAGCCCCCACTTCTCATACTTCCCTAACGCATTCTTCTCACCAAACCCAATACCCCATATCCGGTCTCGAGGAGCCGCCTCCGCAATCTCCGTATCCCCCGTATCTAAAAGCTTTTGCTTCAACTGCTCATTCTGGCGGAATTTGAGTAGAGTCCCTTCAAGGACGATCCTCCGCCGGTGGGCTTTCCACGTCTCGTCATTGAAATTGCTGACTTTCCTGCCAAGGGATTTGACAGCTTTCATCTCTTTCTTTGCAGTTGAGGTGCTAGCAATGATTTTACGTGCGATTGGGATGTCGTTGAAGAGGAGCGCTTTGTGCAGCATCATCCAGTGTTCGGTGGTGGGGAAATTGATCTCCTCCTCCTCCCCCTCGTCCTTGGAATCGATTTTTACGCGAGCGGTGAAATACGATGGGTACCATTGCGATGCCCACCCGCTACCGATATGATTATGTTCAACTTTCCTCAGAGTTGGGATAATGTACCACCCACTTGACGTGATTTGTTGTCCAAAAGAATGTAAAGTCCGAGGGATTTTTCTGGGTCTCTTGGCGTTGGCTGGATGCTCGGGGCATGTTTGTAGGTATACTTAATGAGCCAAGGAGTTAGAAGAGGTAAAATAATGTTATGGAGATGCCTGAGGCCATGCCAAAGCTAGGAGAAAGTGACTGATGATTCCTGTGTAACCTAGTTGTGATTGTGCCTGATATATGATCACGATCAGAATTCCTGGCCTAAGACAAAGTCAACGTTGAACGTTTGATGGAACTCTCTCACTGCAGCCACCGTTATCCCAATGATACTGTTCTCTTCGCAAAATCTATACGTATACACACCCTACCCTGCAGCTTTCGTTTGTCTCTTAGCGCTTTAGCATCTTCTTCGAACGGTAATGGCTCCCGACATATCAAGCTCTGGAGCGCTTCTTTATTGTTTGACAAGGCATCAAGCCAATAGTATGCTTCTCGATTCTCAACCTCATGCTCTTCCGGGATCAATGCAGCGCATTCCAACTGTTCTATATCACCCGTCTGGTGCAGATTTTGTGTGGAAATAACCAAAGGTAAAGACGATGGAAAGACGGTGCGGGTGTATACTAAAATGCGGTTTACATTGATGCTATCTTTTGAGGTGAGTTGAGGTTTCTTTCTAGATTGCTCCAAATACGTATGCACATGCTGACGCGTCACGCGTGTCATTGTTCCCGTCCATGTCAGTCTCTTTGACTCTGTACGGCAAAAAAATCACGGGCCCCACAGGCCCCCCATGAGCTTCTCCTAGAAGCTCTCGCAGGCTTCTCGTCCACGCGTTCTCTCCAGAGTGCGTTGTACTCATAATGTTTGAGCCCTTGCATTTCACAGAAATCACATTCAACACCGGCCATGGGATAGATTAAATGTCTTTGAATCAGCCCACGCCACATGAGGGGGTCAGTGGCAGGTTACGATGCCAGATGTAGGGGGTGACAGAAACTTCCTATGAGTTCCTATTATGGAAACCCATAGGACATCTTAGGCTTGAGCTTGGAACGTGAAGCGAATGCGCGTGTTAAACGTTAAACGTTAATTAAGAACGGTCACAAAATAGGGAGTTTCCCACCTCTTCATACCCATGGTGATCTCAGGCTATCGTCTCCCCCCAGGTCTCTCCTATCTTATCCAACTGTCTTTGCCATGGATCG
The DNA here is from genome assembly GCA_018220975.1 of Tephrocybe sp. 9980TJB. Classification (NCBI taxonomy): domain Eukaryota; kingdom Fungi; phylum Basidiomycota; class Agaricomycetes; order Agaricales; family Lyophyllaceae; genus Tephrocybe; species Tephrocybe sp. 9980TJB. The sequence goes on along the minus strand of JABAJU010000203.1, from coordinate 15,411 downwards.
TCACATACCTTTTAGTCTCTGTCCTGCTGGATGAATCTATCAGGTTTGGTGCCCCGATTCCGCGATGGACTGTTGCAGTATCCGCTGTATTGTCTCGCCCGGCATTTCTGGTCGTTCTGCATGTTTGGCGAGCTTGTATCATCGTGGTTGAAGCGCGCAGGACAGGCTCTCTCATGGTACCTCAAGTCCATGACCCGTGGCCCTTTGGGCTTTCGCTCGTGGCTGCCATGGTAAAGAGCTTTAAAACTGGCTTTCCAGGTTTGTCTTTACGTGTCTACCATGTACCTTATGGCTTTTGTTAATCTTTATGGCAGGGGATATTTTTCAAGAATGGCGCCAACAATACGGCAACACATACCTTATCAACCTGGTCGGTGAACCTCGTGTGCGTATGCAGTCCGTTTAGACCAGAAGTTAGTTGTGACGTCATATATTTTAATTAGATATTTACATTTGAGCCAGAGCATGTTAAGGTAACTTTACTAGATCTCGTTCCAGTATGACGTCTCTTTACCGATTCCGTGCAGGCAATTTTGGCCACGCAGTTTGAGATTTTCGACAAAGGTAGGTGTTAACGTTCTCATTATAGTTCATTAATTAAATTTGGGATTTTTTTATGAGGCCCCATTTTCCGTTCGCAATTTTCCACTCTCCTCGGAACTGGCGTCTTCAATTCTGACGGCGACATGTGGAGGTGTGAAGCCCTCCCGGATTATTTATGTGTTTTGACGTTGACGTTGATGCGATTGTGGTCGTAAAGGTTCCATCGCACGATGACTCGCCCGTTTTTTAGTAAAGAACGTATAAGTGATTTCGAGGCTTTTGCTCGTCACGCAGAAGAAGCCCTCAAGCAAGCTCGAGATAGATTGGGGGAGGAATTTCCCGTCGACTTCCAAGTACGCTATGAAAATTTACCCTAAGCGTATGTTGACTTCAACGATCATAGGATCTCGTATCACGCTTTACGCTCGATTCTGCGTCAGAATTTCTTTTTGGAAATGATGTGCATTGTCTCTCTGCTGGGATCCCATACCCTCCGCCGTCGTCGGTGTACTCTTACTCACACCATCCGCTAGAAATCGAGCATCCATCCACTCGATTTGTTAACGCTTTCATGGAGGGACAGAACTTGTCGGCTCTCCGGTCTCGCTATGGACCCTCGTGGAGGCTTCTAGAGTTCTGGAAGGACCGTGTGCGTCCTCACCGCGCCGTCGTAGATGAATTCGTTCAGCCGATCTTGGAGGAAGCTATTAGAAAAAACCGTGCACAGACGGACGAACCCGCGGAGAAGGACTATCGTGACGAGGAGTCGAATAGTGAAACTCTTCTGGATCATTTGGTTGTTCAGACTGAAGGTTGGTGCATTTCGCACAATCTGCAGCGTTAACTCAACATCATTTCAGATCATCAAGTCTTGAAAGACGAGGTGAGACATCTAAACAGCTGTGGCTATCGGATAGTTTCTGATGATTTTCTCGTGTCAGCTGATAAATTTACTTGTTGCCGCCCGCGATACTGTATGGATTGCAAGTTCTCTTTTTTGAGATGAAAACCTGACCGCCTCCAACATCCTTAGACTGCGTCGACGTTGACCTTTGCGATGTATATGCTCACTCAACATCCTGGAATTGGGGCTCGACTTAGTGCTGAAGTGGCCGAAACAGTGGGCACATGTCTACCTACATATGAACAGATCAAATCGATGAAGTATATGCGTGCTTTTATCAACGGTGAGAATTATATTTCCGGCCTGGTCTTTTTGCCTTAATTTCATATCATTTTGCAGAGACTTTGAGGCTATATCCGCCAGTGTAAGTTGACTTGGAATATTATAGGATATCCCTCAGTAACCTTTACATATATAGTCCTTTTGACAGCAGGTAAGTCACTCCCTGCTCCTCTTCTCTCAGAGTAAATTGATACGTTACAGAACCTCGAATACATCCACCACCTTGCCACACAGTGCTACAGAGGCAAACCCCGATGGCCGACCATTCTTTATTCCGGCACACACTAAGTGGTTACATTTCACTTGAGACGTAGCCAAGCCCCAACTTACAAGTCTCTAGATGTACATATGGCGTGTTTTTGATGCACCGAAGGATAGACTTATGGGGTCCAGATGGTGCGTATCCTGTATTTCATGTATGTATGCTTCCAGCGAGCAATGACACTCGCACATAGCTGCAGAGTTCGATCCGGACCGTTTTTTGGACGAGCGGCTTCACAAGTACCTGACTCCCAACCCTTTCATATTCCTCCCGTTCAACGCCGGGCCTCGTATCTGCCTCGGGCAACAGGCAAGTACCACAGCGCTTTGTGTTGAATCCCAGGACCTGATAAGGCTGTTGCCGTAATACTCAGTTCGCATATAATGAGATTTCGTTCTTCCTCACGTGTCTACTACAACGATTCACGCAATTTTCACTTGCTGAACCTACGAAGAGCGATGGGGTAAATCCCGGCGTTCATTTGACTATGTATGTGAAGGTGGGTGCTTTTTGACTCAATAGTATTGCATGAGCTGTGCTAAACAGGTTCGAAGGGCGGTTTGTGGGTGCATATGAAGCCAGCTCTGTTGAGAACAAAGATGAGGGTTTAGGGAAATCTTGGGCCGGGGGTTGTGTGAAATTTTAAGGGCGCACTGTAAGAGTCTGAGAAATCGAATTAATTTGTTAGAGAATACAGAATATCATTCGTAACGTGAATTATCAAGATTGATTGTTGGGCGCTTACTTAGGCGCCGAAGCATAGACTCCTGCAGCTCTATCGAAGTTTCTCATAGTATACTGAAAGACCATGTTATGGCCATCTCCTCAATCCTGCACACAGTACAGTGATACATTTTTACTAGTAATACATTGCAGTCACAGTAGTCTTTAAAATGAGTACACGAGCGAGGAGAAGGAGAAGCTGAGTGTGTTGGAGGTCCCAAGTAGTTTTTTGTTTCGCTAAACGCGTGGAATATGAATGCATGGCGAGGTAGTCTCTGACTACTTAATGAAGACAAAGGGAGAGTGAAGGAAATTGAATGCAACCTAAAGACATTAAATAGCACAGCAGCTTCGCATGCCTTCGCCCCGCGATAAGGCACCATTATGATTGAAAATGTCGCGGTTACGGAAGCCCCTTGTGGTGGGGCCATGGATCTTTTGGGGGATGGACACTTGAGCCCCTCGTTTGCTGATAACCGTAGTGAGGGTATGAATGTACGTGGGTACCGGTACCTAAGCGCGCAGGTTGTTGCACGTTCTCCCAGAAAGGGGCGTGTGGTGCTGGTGGTGGGTGAGGATACCCGTGTCCTGGCATCACTTCACCTGCTGAGATTAGTATTCGATTACTGTGTCATATTGCGGGTAAACGCACCACGCTGGAAAGGCGCTGCCTGATACGACGACCTTTGTGATTGTTGTGGCGGATGCGGATATCCCAGACCACGACCTGTACCTTGAGCCAGATATGGTTGCTAACTGTTGTTTAAGTTTTGTTGCACTTGCGAAAAAAGCCACACTTACCTGGCCCGAGAAATTGGACGAAAGGTGCGTCTAGAAAGTGATATGAAAATGAGCGTTTTGAGCCCAATGGACGAGTACATACAGAAGACCAAACGGTATTTTGCCATTGGTTTTGAGATGCGATCTGTTGGGGATTCTGAGAAGCGACCTGAAAAAATGTCGTGTGATCATCCAGAAGACCTGGCCAGTAATCTCACGGCTTTCTTACCCAATCCACAAAACTCGCGAAGAGGTCGGAAAGCGAAGGGCGCGACCCGGCGAGAGTCTGGCGTTGTTGGTTCTGCGCATCGCGTACAACATTCACGAGATGTTGCGCTTTTGTAAGGACACTGTCAAGATATTGGGACGAAGGATGATTAACATCTCGAGAGGTGATGAGGTCCTCTAGATCTTTGACAGCCGTTTCGATGCCCGAGGATTGCGGTGGAAGCTGCTGTGGGTTGTACAGTCTACTTGCTGTGGCTGAATACTCCTGGATCTTCTGTTCTAGCAATTGGGCAATAGATTCAAGTTTGTGTGCCATCTCCACAGCGCTAGGGTCAGTCTTGGGTGGAGAGGAATCAGGGACGCCCGGTTCATCAAATGAGGTTTTCGGACTGATGCCTGAGGCACGGACTGTATCCTGTGGATGATTGGCTGCGCTGCCGAGCGACTGTGCCACATGTGATGCTTCGGGAAACGGATCTCCTGTCGACGAGGACTTGGGTGGTTCAGAAGATAATGAGGGATTGGAAATTATCGAGCCCTCGATGAGGCCGTTAGCTTGCAGAGTGTCTGGCACATTGACTGCATTCTGTTGCACTCCCGATGACGAGGACTCAGATCCTTTGGAGGGATTGGGAACGATTGGGCTCTTGATCGGACCATCGGACAAAGATGGTCCATTAAATGCATTCTGTTGACTGGGCCTGGTCGTGTTGCTCAGCGACTGAGCCATATCCGGTATGTGTGACGACGAAGGTAATGTATCTCCTAATGACGATAATCCGGGTGGTCCAGGGGTTTTGGGCTTCATAATCTTTTTTCGGCGGACAAAATTAGTCTTCGAAGCATTACCTTGCTTCTCGAGGTTCTGCTTTGATTGTACCGCGTTTTCAACCACACCCAAGGTATCTTCCTTGGGGCGTGTAGATGACGGAGAAGGCTTTGGTCTCTTTTTGCTGCTGCTGGTTGAAGCCACCCCTTTCGTGGATGCTAGTGGCGAAGATGGAGCACCAGAGATAGAAATGGACATGTCTGATTCTGATTCCGATAAGACGATCTTGCGTTTCTTCTGAGAGTTAACGACGTGAGACGTAGAGGCTGGGGGGGTAATGACCTGGGTAGGTTTAATTCCTGACGTTACATTACTTGAAGTGCCAGTGAAAACAAGGGATGTCGACACCGTTGTTCCAGCTGTATGGGGAGATCCTGTTGTAACTTTAAGCTTTTTCGTGTCTGGCTTCCTGGTTGAATGCAGAGGCTTGTGAGGTGTTTTACGCACTGCTCGACTAGCATTCGGAATACTAACGCCTGGATTTGAAGTAATATTTACTCGCGTGGCAGAGGCTGTTGACCTATTGATCATTACTGTCCGCGTTTTAGATGAAGAAAGAGCCGCAGCAGATAACGATTTCATCATGCCGGAATTCTTCATTAGAGGAGTTTTGAGAGCCCTGATAGCAGCAGATCGCGTTGTATCTGGCCTTGAAGGATGTGCATATGGCGGCACTTCAGCAGCAGCGTTATTTTGACGTATTGCGCTGTTAATGGCTCGAGCCACGTTTGACGCCACTGATGAGCTACATATCGAGGAAGCAGCAGGCGTAGGCAGGTATGGAGCTTTGGAAGCTGAAGGCACCGTCGCCTTCTCAATCCGACACATTTTCTTGGTAGAGCAATTGGACCCTGTACGTGGTATTTGGTGGGACTCTCCTCCGCCCTTAAGAGGGCCTTGGGTTCGAGTTGAATTCAAAGGGGAGGAAGGTATCGGCTCTTCTCTGCTACCAGTGGTCGAAGCCGATACTTTTGTAGCGAAATTAGTTGGTAGTGATACAGGATGCTGCTGAGAGCCAACATGTGAAGATTCGGCGCGGCCGGGGGTCTTTGGAAGAGCCCGGCTCTGTATACCGGGATTCTTTTCGTTGGTTGAATTAGAACCTGCCTAACCAACAGTCATTTACCGCCACAACAACGGGAAATATGCAAATCACTCACTATCTTATCCTGAACGTCTAGGACCCTGGCGACTGATTTCGATTTCGACCTGTCTCCGACGAACTGCAATATAACGATGATTACACAATCAAAGAAGTGCTTCCAAAGTGAACTCACCGACGACTGAGAAATTTTATAGTGTGCATCTGGTACTTTGACAAAGCTAAAAACCAAGGGTTGGCGCTTCGATGGGGCAGCGCTGGTGGCGATTACACTCTCCGATAATATCGTATCCTTGACAGCAGTAGGGCTATCGACATCCGTGTCCGGCAGAGTAGATAACGGCGATAGCGATCTTGACGATGGAGGAAACCGTTGTGCATTGTCCGCCTCGGCATGTCCCTGTATCGCCTGTGAAGTCATTTAAACAGTGTTTTACGTATCGCCTGATGATATACGAACAGGCAGTTGAGAATGCATGCCAGGTTTCAAGTCGCCCCAAGCAGGGCTTGTTGACGAAAATTTCTTTCTTGTGTTTTCGACTTTGCCCACGAGCAGTTGGGAATGAAAGAAGTTGTTAGGTCTAGATCGCTTCCTGGACATGCGGCAATGTCGTAAGCAGTGACAACGTCGCAGGGCGGTAAAATTAGTCTTTGTATCACCTGTCTAAACAATCTGATATATACCCACGTACCATTGTCACCTTGACTGGCGATTGTATTCGATTTTATGTTGTCCAATTTCCATGAGTACGCCGCATGAACCTCTTGAATGGAACCTGTAGAAGTTGAACGAAAAAAAGTTCAACAAAAAAATCTGGGGTATAGTCACTGCATTCGAGTTAGATGGCAGTCATCAATCCATCACTACCATGATTTTGTGATCATCTGCGATCAATAGATGCAAGCCCACACCATACATGACAGATTGACGCGCACAACTGACGAAGTGAATCTCACGGATGAACACAACAAAATTTAGTTTCCATGATGATATAGTTTTGCATGGAAACTAAATTTTGTTGGCGGACATATTGGTCGTTCTGTCGTCGACAATGAATAGTGCTAGCTACAGTTTGTGCCTTTTTTGAAAAATGCCATCCCAGACATCCCTCCGCGAAGCTAACCCCCCAAGGATATCGATAACCAGCCAATCACACCATTCAGTGGACCACTCACTATACAACACCGCCATTACATCACATCCTTAGAGCAATGACTAATCTGCGTTACCATCCATCTCTGATGGGGTTATCCCTCATCATCTCATCCACGATGATCCACCATCCAACAGTAATCAGTTCTATGTCCTCAGGCTATTGCTGAATAACCGCAATGGCCTGACATCGCTCGACATTGTCAGTGACGTTGACCCTCTTCTGTTCAACGCGTTTGCCTGATTCACATTGACTCCTCGTCATGATCCATAGCCCAGTATGCTGGCGCCATACATTTCCTGTTAATCAAGAATCAGACTAACAGACATTTATGGTATGGAGAAGCAAGCGAGCGGCTTAATGTTCAGCCAGTGCACATGATGGCATTCAAAGGGGGACCACACGATGACACAGGAGTCAATCATACACCGAGTTGACACACCGATTAGAAGGGCGTCTGTCATCTCCAGCGCCTTAGGAAGCCTACGACCCGTCAGCAGACCAAGTTTCCGAGACATCTTCACAATACATCTTAGCACCGGCTTCGCGATCGCCAATCCGTTCACATGCCCATCATATCCTCCTTAACTGCGTAGTTGCATCAGAATATTATGACATTCATGCTTTGTTTGGATGACTCCGTGGCGCAGAGGAGTGCTCATAAGTAGACAAGGAGCCTTGCAGATAAGGTATAGCGCTTTTTACAAGTGACGGAAATCTCAAGCTAGAAGCTCATAACTATTGTTTCACAGCATCTATCCTTGGCGTGTAGAAGGATGCCGGATAATTTCCCTATTTCAGGCTTCACGCGTGATGTTTGGCGGGCACTATTCGCCGACCTTGTCTTGACTTGAATGTCAATTTGTTGCGTCAAGAGGCCTTCTAGCTTCGAACACCATTTTGGAGCATGATGAGTGCGAGCAGAGTAACGTCGTTCAGCAGCCGACATATCGCCTCTGCACACTTTAAAAAAGAGGTTGGCGCAAGTAGAATTATAACAACATCGTACAGCTTCGACTCCAGATAACAGAACAGCAAGATGTACAAGTACCACAAGCGTGAGTGCTATTCTATCTTCTAATGTAACTCATAGTCTCACAAGCTATAAGTTCTCCTCTACATGCTATTTGCGACGTGCATTTCTTGTGCCGTCGGGCAGGCGGATTTCACGGGCGCCAATTGGATTTGGATCCCAGGACGTGAGGCCGATGGAATCACATACACTCCTGGGAATGCGTCTTTCCGCCGCGATTTTACGGCTACGAATGGCAAAGTTCCCATTTCTGCCAACATACTCATCACCACCGACAACGCTTACACCCTCTACGTCAACGGCAGAACCATCGGCACTGGTATCGACCTCAGATATGCGCAGCGCTACTGCGTGCCTCTCTCCCACTGTTGCAACGTCTTTGCTGTGGAGGGACAGAATTACCAACCTAATCAGGCGGGAAATGCAGCAGGCGTCCTTGCTGCCATTCAAGTCCGCTACAGTGATGGCTTTACCGACACCATATTCACCGACGCCGAATGGCATGCAGTCAATGGAAGCCCTGCTGGTTTCCAAGAAGTCGCGTTCGACGATAGCCAATGGCCTGCTGCCTTCGTCGAAGGGCCTTGGCCTACCACTGCGCCATGGAATATGCCAGTTTATACCACATCCATTCCCCCGGAAGACCAGAATCCAGGGCCGTCTTTGCAGCCTGCGAACTGGATTTGGACCAACGAACTTACTGGTCCGGGATCTAGCGTGCCTATCGGTGCGCGTGCGTTCCGCAAGACTGTCACTATTCCCAATGGAGGGCTCGTCATACAAGCACATGTCCTCATCGCTACTGACAACGAGTTCACGCTCTATATCAATGGTCTACGTGTCGGCTCCGGCCAGTCGTTCACTACCGCCAACCGTTATGTCGTCAACTTCCCACCGACTTCTACCGTCACCTTCGCTGTTTATGGTGTCAACGTCCCCCCTGGCGGCCCCGCTGGTGTATTTGCCGCATACGAGCTCATTACCTGCGACTGTTCGGACAATATATACGGAACCACAGACGGGTCGTGGAAGTTCAACCTTGGTACCCCTGCCGGATTCATTGAACCTGGCTACAACGATGCGTCGTGGGGCCAGGCAGTAACTGAAGGCGGCTACGGTGCCTCCCCATGGGGCCCCACGACGGCGCCAGCTGCTAATTCTCCGCAGTCTGCCGCTCTGCCTGGTGCGCCGTCTGCGCCTCCTGCAGATGTCGTAGCGTGAGTTCGATGCGTCCATCGTTTATAGTCCTTTCTTCAGTGTATCTTGTTCTTGTACGCCTTTAGCTTCGAGTTATCTTGTGTTTTTGTTTTTATACCCGTAACAGTGGTGTTCATTGCTTTTTGCTTAACTGAGACCTTAAGGATAATCATACTCGATTTCGCATTGGTTTCCTATTCATATTCAGCAAAACGTTAAGACAATATCATTAAACAATGTCTAAGCCGCATATCAATACGTTTGAGCGTCCCTGCAGCCGCGTTCTGTGTCAGCATTACAGAGGAGTGGTATTGCCATCCAAACGAATATCCCCCGTTGTGTCCGCAATTAGTCAACCGCAAGGGTCTGATGATAGAGCTCGGCTAACGGCAGTAAGAAAGTAGTTTAAGCGGCAGTAATAAAGACATACCTCTGTGATAGAGAACAGTCTTCACATGGAGGTAGGAGTTCAGCATAGAAAGTCTGGATATAGCCTGGGAAAGCGCCATAGACGAATCCTACAAACGAAGTTAAAATGACTTTTTCGTCGTGTTAGAAAAAAATCCTCATCAGAGCAGTGATGGATCGCTGATGCCATGATGATGATGACTTTAAGATTCGTCCATCCGTAACGGCGCTGTATATATTACCATGAAAGAGACCACGGAATTCCAGAGGTGGGTGTCTATACGCCGAGAATGAGCGCGGATGACTGCGTGTTGCGCATCGTTTTACCATACAAAATGGTGGCAGAAGTGATAAGAAGCGAAGTCTACCAGCGCGCGTGAGCTGTAATTGAGATGCATCATTGCCTTGATAAACTCACCCTCCGACAATAGGAACCAGATAAGGTACTTGAACGTGTTTCTCAGCTTCTTAATCTTCTGTCCATCAAAGCAGTTTCCGAGCCGCCACGAAGGGACCCAAACCTCGAACATGTAAAGTATCGCTGATAGGATAACCAAAACCCTGATGGAGTACGTCAAATGCGTGACCTACATCCACAGCATATTCGTTAGTTCTCAGTATTCCTATGGGAGGTAAAATTTTAATGACTCACCTGGAGGTAGACCTCCCAAAATCCCCCCTCACATCACTCGAGGTGCGAAGTCAACGGCAATCTTGATGCAGTCCCGCAAGTGCATGGCCTTTGTCCACAAGATATTCGTGAGCTCAAAATAACCTATCGCCTGATGCGAAATAAAGACTCACCTGTGCGTAACCTCCTAGGATGAGCACCCTTGCTTGTGCTGCTGGCAGTGTCCTTGTCCCCATTGTCTTGTACAACGTCACATGCATATCCTCGTCCAGGGGAAGCTGCTACTCATATATCGGGTCATTCTACGCCAGCGCCAGAGGTTTACACAGCACGGTATTAACGGCGTGGGTCGTCTAGCACTAGATGATGAGGCTCATGCCGCGACCAGGTACTTGGAGACTAAGTAGACGGACGAGAAGGTAGGAGCTTGGCGAGAGACAAGAGGGTGAAACGCGACGTGGTGTCCGATGCAGTGGGCGGATCTGGGAGAAATGTAACGACGGGATGGAGTGGTGGGTATGTGGTCGTGTCAGTTTGGGATGAGGAGGCATTCGGCGGTGGGGGGAGGGTTGGTGCTGGAATCGGGTTGATTCAGAGATGGATATCGGATAGTTGGGTAGAATGGTTTGTACTTGCCTCTATAATACCCAACCACCGTCAAGTTGCAGCGAACACGACAACAAACAACTGCTGTGTCGCCAATCGTTTTAGGCCAAATTCGGTGAGGCAGGGTGTGCATATGTGGGGTTGATCCTTCTGTTGACTCGACACACCAATAGGAAAGAAGGGAGGTTGAACACAATGGATATGATGTCGTACAATTTTGTCTTTAGAGGTTTTGCAGTTATCTCCTACAGCTATAAATCAGCGCAGGCTCAAAGGAATAAGAAAGCTTACTGCAAGTAATTTGAAGTTAGTGTCGTTTTCCATTCTTGTAGCGTAGTGAAATGGTTGAGCTTGACACCTCTCAATCTTGCTGCATCGTCTGTCTTGTCAAGGAAAAGGATATGAGCCAGACTGACGGGAATCGGGATGGGTTAGGATACCTTTTGCGTAAACTAAAGGACAGACATAAGATGAGGACGGAGGGGTCCTGGAGGAGACTAGAGTGGACTGACGTCATTGCGCCGTAGACTTGCCTGTGGTGGCTGAAGCTGAAGCGGTTCCAAGCCAGGCTAATGTTGACAATGGTCAGCAGCCAACAAGACCATCACGTGGATCAATCGCAACTACTTACGGCGATACCAAACACCTCAATCTATCGATATTCACAATGCCACCGAAAAAGCCCAAAGTCAAAGGCTCCTTCCAACCCCTCAGTCGATTCATGGATACTGTCCAAGGTCCCTTATTCTCAAAGAAGACCAAGTCTCGTTCGCCTTCACCGCATGTCAAGTATGCAGCGGCTGTCGACGCGACTTCAGCTGAAGAAGGTAAACATGGTCAAATCAATATCGATGCAATAAATCTAATAGCGGTGGGATATACAGCAGTGCCAGGGCCGGCGCTAAGCTCTGATTCAGCATTGCGCAGTGCACCAGGTGCGTGCGATCCAACTCCCTTATTTTTATTACTCAGCCAGCAAAATCAGTACGATCGAGGCCAAGCAGTCCTGCAATGGCCGAAGCTACATTGTTGTCTCCAGGTATGCCTGAATTCAAGACCGTTGTCTAAGCCCTGACCACAGAAGAAATAGCAGCAGTGCCATTGATCCAGATCGCCAGCACTTCGTCGGCTTCAGTTGACACCCCCGCACTCGGTATGCACATTGTCATTCCATCGTCACAATAGACCAATGATCCATATTAGCACGCGGGCGCCTGGGCAGATTCACTGATCGTACCAAAAGATTCTTTTCAAGGTCCCATTCTCCTTCTCACCTCCACATGGGAAATACCGTCGAAGATCAAGCAGGTCCATCTCTACCATCGACAGTGGCTGCTTCAGTTGCAACAGGTATGAATAAATTAGCCTTCATCCCCTGCTGCAATAAAAACTTACTGGTCTACGGCAGAACGCTCAACAGCCTCCATGCAAAGTGTCAGGCCTGCATCTGGAATGGGATTCTCGGTGTCTGGTGCGAACAATTTCACTTTATTTTTCATGCTGCTAATACATTCGGGACCATCATCAGCACAATCGAATTTAAGCATTGATTCAGCTGTGGCCTCAGGTTTGTGCATGAACAAATATGTAAACCTCATCATGTACCTAATGCACTATTCACTAGCAGCATGTGACGACTCCACACCTGGGACAGTCTTGTTTGATCCTGGTACACCAGGTACGAATTCAGCAATATGAACAGCATGAATCCCAAATAACATAATCCAGCAGGGCCACAAACAGCAAACAAAGCAGTTCCAAATAAACTCAGTGAGGCTTGGAGTGTAGCGCGCCATGGTTTGGAAACAACCATTCGCCTGCTTCGCGAGAGTGCAGATGCATGCCCACCTCTGAAATCAGCTGTAGGCGGGCTAGTTGCATGCATAGATCTGATTGAGGTAAGTTGATACCTCTTAGTTCATGGTAGATTATGCTCTAATTCACATCAGACTGCCTCTGCCAACCGCGAGGATTATCGAGACCTTGTTTCTCAACTTGAGAGAATGGGAGAGGTTCTGACACAATATTTGTCTGCCCTTGACTCTGCTGATCATACTGGAAGTGTTGCCCGTATTGCTCGGTGGGTGTCTTCTGCTTCTTTCATCACTGTGTGCTCCTAATATCATTTACAGATCTATTCAAGAGGAAGTGGATCACATTACTGAAAGGCAGGCTCATGGAAGGGCAAGGCAGATATTAGAAGCCACAGAAGATCAAGGTGATATTATCAAGCACTATCGCATGATTGGGACTCTGTTCAGTCAACTGCAGGTAACATGAAACATATTATATTGAAGCAAATCTAACAGCTAAATAGACTGATATTGCTTTCCGAACCTTGGATACTGCAAAGAAGCTACACAAGGTAGGTTGGCTGTGTTGTATTGTACAGTGTTCTATTGATTCTTTCTTGCGCAGAAAACTCTGTTACAGAGTTTATCTCCAGTTTATGATGCCTATTATAATTCTGGATATTCTGAGGATATTGGTCGCCGAGGCTGTACAGCACAGACCCGGGAAGCTATTCTAGCTGATCTTAGGTCTTGGGCCACAAATTCAAATGGATCTAAGGTCTATTGGATGAATGGCATGGCTGGGACTGGTAAGACAACTATCATGTACAGCTTCTGTGAGTGGCTGGAGGAAAACCAACAACTTGGAGCCAACTTTTGCTGCTCTCGGCTTTCATCTTCATGCAGCATCCTAAATGTGATTGTGCCAACAATAGCTTTTCAGATTGCAGGTTATTCTCCTGCCTTTCAAACTGTTTTGTGCCATGTTCTAGACAAGGAAAGCAGTGTTTGTAAACAAAATATAGTGTCACAATTGAAAAAGCTGTTGTTTCAACCCTTAGCAGCTGCTAAAGATGCAATGCCACATAATGTCATTATTGCTATTGATGCCTTGGATGAATGTGCAGGACCTTCTCAGGTTCAATCATTTGTTGAGACACTATGCAATTCTATAACTGATGATCTGCATGTTAAGTTCTTTCTTACCAGTAGGCCTGAGTATGCTATACAAAAAAATATGCTTGCTCATAGTGGATATACTCCAGCAATATTTCATCTTCATAACATTGAAGAGTCTATTGTTGAGAGTGACATCAGAAAATATCTGGATGATAGGCTTGGCAGCTTATCATTGCCTTCTGGCTCAGTTGAGCAGCTTGCAAAACATGCTGGAAAGCTCTTTATTTATGCTGCTATATGTGCTCGGTATATCAATCCTGCAGATTTCTCTGTTGACTCTCATGAGCATCTACAAAGAGTTCTTGGATTAACAAGGGCAATTGAGGCAACAAAACAATATGAAGGACTTGATCAATTATACCAAAGTATTCTCACAGGAGCTTTTAGCTCCAAGCTGGAAAACAAAGAAAAGAAAAATATGCAACTTGTTTTATGGACTATTCTAACTGTCAGAGAGCCAATGGAAATAGGGACACTGGCAATGTTTTGGGGCTAACTGACAGACAAGTGAAGAATTCATTGAATCCATTGCAGTCAGTCCTTCATATACCTGAGAGAGCTGGATCAGTTGCTGCATTGCATGCATCATTTCCAGATTACATATTTAATAAAGACCGGGCACATGAATTTCATTGTAATATAGTTTTGCAGCAGGAGCATTCCACTCATCACCCTCTTTGATGCACACATTGTTATAACCCCACCGTACATCCAATTTGGTGAAGTAACATGCACTCCTAAGATTATTGACTAGCTCAGAGATGAGAGGAAGAGGATAGCAATTCTTGATGGTCATGGCATTGAGGGCATGATAATCCTGCACTAGATGCAGAGACTCATTTTTCTTTTTAATAAAAAAGACTGGAGAAGCTATAGGAGACTTTGAAGGGCGAATTCTACCAGAGTCCAAGTTCTCTTGCAGAAATGCATTTAACTCATCCTGTTCCTTAGGAGCCAGAGGATAGACCTTGCAATTTGCAGACTCTGCATCAGGAGTCAGTTCAATAGCATGGTCCCAGAGCTTGCGTTCAGGCAGAAAATCAAAAGATGCTTTAGAAAATATGTCTTTAAAATCATGAAGGTAATTAGGTACTGCATCACAGAAGGGTTTAGGTGTTGTATTTGCTGTAAAAGCCTCACCTAAGCACTGAGATGTAGTCTGAATGGCACAAATATCTGCTGTGACCACTGGACATGCCAGTGCAGTAGCAAATAATTGATCACCTTGCTCAATAACCTCATCAGGTAGGTCTATATCTACAGCACAACTCACCTCACTCTCACTAGAGGAGGGTTCTATCAGGTCAATATCTGGACAGGGAAAAGAGCCTATGTGGCAAGCACAAATTGCTGCTTGCTCACGAGTTTTGGCCTTGCGCACTGCATGTGCCTCCTCTGCATATGTGGCACATCAGCAAGGGCACCAGCTCATCTTGACTTCTCCTTTAACCCAGTCTATCTCTGAATTGTGCTCACAGAGCCAGGTATATCCTAAAATCATGTCCTGTTTGCCAAGGCTTGTCACTGCAAAAACAGTTTGCTCTGCATGATTGCAATAGTGAAGGACAAATTCTACAACATGTTGAATAGAACATGCTTCATTGAGTGTACCATCAATATTATAGATTGGGATTGGGCAAGAAAGAGGGCGAGTAGTCAGTTTATAACGCTCTACATAGTTAGCATCAAGAAACATTCCTGTGGCTCTGCTATCTAACAGTGCAGTAATACTGCACCTCTCCTGTGTGTCAGTAGTC